>MEHQ01002894.1:207591-274656 GCA_008828725.1 Saccharina japonica | reverse complement strand
GGGGGGGGGGGGGGGGGGGGGGGGGGGGGGGGGGGGGGTGTTAGCAACAACAACCTGCGTTGTCGATGGAGGGAGAGAGAAGATAACAAAGACAAAAATAAAAAAAGCTGTAGCAAACCGCCTGCAGCCTGGTACACGGATTTCGAAGCTGACAACCCGACGCCTGCCCCCCGCTCCCCGCCCCCAACCCCCTCTACCAAACAACAAACAGATGTCCGCAGTCGCGACAGAAAGCGCCAGAGAGCTTCGCCGATCAGGCGGCTTCGAGCTCATTTTTCCGGTGGCCGGGACGGCGCACAAGTACTTGAAGTTCTTCGAAGGCCCCCGCCCCCTCGAGAGAATGCTGGCCACCACACCCGCGTCAAGCGCGCAACCGGCGGGGAGGAGGGAAACTGGGAGCGCGAAAACGAGGTTGAGGCAGCGGGTGCACGGGGATGGGCGCAGCGGCCCCGACAAGTCGTGATTTTCAGAGCTCTTCACGGGTCAAAACCCGACCCGCGGGTCAGGACGGGTCGGGTCGGGTCGGGTCACCCTTACCCGACCGACCCGACCTAACCCGCGAGGTTTGGCCCGACCCGTGAACAGCCCTGCTGATTTCCAGCGAGGCTTGTGGAAGACCAAGGCTATGGTATAGGGGGGGCTACCCCCCCATTTAGTCCGACCAAGTATCTGTGAATCAAACCTGTCCTTTTGTTCCCAAATAAATTTATACCCTTCAAGGTATGGAGGCGATTATTATCTGTATGTATGTATGTATGTATGTATGTATGTATGTATGTATGTATGTATGTATGTATGTATGTATGTATGTATGTATGTATGTATGTATGTATGTATGTATGTATGTATGTATGTATGTATGTATGTATGTATGTATGTATGTATGTATGTATGTATGTATGTATGTATGTATGTATGTATGTTGAACCACACCATCAATCAACTTGCACTCAGTTCGCCGTCAACATCTGAACTCCTATTGAAGCTCGGATACAGGTTCACTTAACCGTGAGCTGCGTTTAGACCTCCCAGTAAAACTTTGTAGGAAGACTGTGTCTTTGGTCGGTCATCGACAATCGAGCCTAATGTAATAAGGTGACCGAGAGTCTCCTGCCGACGACGCCAAGTGTATCAAGGTGACCGAAAGAGATGATACTGGAAGGGAAGTGATACGCTGGAACGTTGCCGAGCTTGGAAGCAAGCTTCTCCTCAATATTGGAAGACCTCTTGTATTCTATTAACCTCTGAAGATGTTGACTTAAGTGAAGACGATGGAGGGGAAGATATAGGAGTGAGCTAAGGGGGGGGAGAGCCTGCCTGAGAGCAGACTCTGTTGCTCGACCGCTACTCGGGTGGTTACCACATTATAACTACCCGTTAATCGGATAGCTGTATTTCCCCCTGCCTGCGGGTTTTCCGCTTTTGGGGATGACCTCATATAAGAACATTCCTATATACTTACGAGAACTTCTTTACGATCATTATTACCGGATATTCCGACATTAAGGAACGTTCTGATGGTTCAAAACGTTATTCTAGGCTTGCGAAGCCTACATGTCATTGTCTGTCTGGCCTACCAAAGGGAACACAGAAACAGTCTTTATGGTGTCCCAAAGCTCAACCATCTATAGCCGTAGAGCACCACATCACACTAAGCGTGCAATCTGGGCATCGCAGCAGAAGCAGCGGCAGCTCATCCGGGCAGCAGCAGCCCATCCCTCGAACACCTCCTTTGTATTTCAAAAGCATCCGCCCACGATAGATTAAAGCATCAGCGTTACAACAGCAGCAAGTGGCAGCGATCGAACCTCATGTACGCTCATATAGTACCAGGAGGAACGCCTTTGTTCTGTGTTCCCCCTTCTCATCTTGCGACGCCCCCGGGACTTCAAGTCAACCTCATCCCGATGGGGGACCTTGTATGATGTACACGACGGCTGAAAAAGAGGTCACGCAACAGAGTGTATTACGAACTGTAGTACAGTACGCGACAGCAGTTGAGAAACTGTTGTTTTGGCTAAGGCTTGGGGCTTATTTCCCCCCCGATTTGAGCTTAAATGCTTAAATCCAATTTCTTATTTTGCGTACGTACGGATGCAGAACACCAAATTCTTAATATCCAAATTCTTATTCTACAAGGGAGTACAACTGAGTGCAAGATATTTTTTTTCGGAGGCTGCAAAAAGACATCAATTACCCCACAGGCATCCATCCATGATGATGAAAATCAATAACAAGATATTAAACGAAAGGCTTGAGGACTGCAGACACCAACGCTCATAATGTTGCGCGCTTTCAACGACCCCATGAGCGTACCACTGCCGCTGCATATATGTACTTCCCTACCCGGAACAGCCGTTTAAGCTACAGTACATGGTCTATGCTACGCGCATTTGACGTTAAGGTTCTTCCCCTGCTACTGACAGCGGGGTTTCCTCCGGCAGCTGAACCTCCCAACCGACTGTTTTGCCCGCCCCCTCCGACTGCTGCACCCTCCTTCTGCTCTTCCTCGTTTGGCTGCAGCAAAACCCACGCACCCACCGCCGCGCTTGATTCCGTGCTGTACGTTTTGTGATACCTAATTGTTTTTAATGTTTTTTTTAACGTTTTTTTGGGGGGGTTCACACTAATATTTTATACCGGTATTTCACAAAATCAGCTGTCAGGCCGATTTTGGGGAAGAGGCAGCTTTGCCTGGTGCGGCCTTGAGAGGTGTTTGGGCAGTTTCTTGTTCTTCTGGGCCGTAGTACATGCTTGTAGATTCTTAGTTGCTGACCCCCTTGCACTTCTCGGTTTTTAAGTATTGTTTATCCTCGAAGGTCGGCACAAATGCTTATTTAATAGTTGTAATTTCTAAGAAACGTAAAACATTAAGACTTAAATTATTAACACCCACATTATCAACTGCTGCCGCGTCCTGTACGGCACAGGAGCACAACACGCAGTTCAGAGCTGCGCAACGAGTACTTACTGTACAACAACAGTTAGCACTCGAGAGGTAGTAAGAGGCACGGGTTCTCGAAGCTTGGCCTACCGTTTTGTGATTATTTATGTGAGCACGAGTACGGTGCAAAAACAAACGTCTACGGGACCCCTGATCAGAAAACGAACCATAAGAAACGCAGGCTGATTTTAGCTGGGATATAATAAATTAGGGAGCCGTTGTACTGAAGCTAGTGCAGAACGCACCCGTTCTCAAAGAAGAAATCCAGCCTGGATCCAATTTCCTGTTTCTTATTAATTAGGTGTCCTGTATTATACTGCTGTACGTGTCTACGAATACGATTGTAATTGGCAGAGAGTCGCTTTGCTCTCTGATGAGCCCGTGAAGGCTCGAGAGGCCGACAAGAGCAATCAACAAGTGAAACAGAAGAAGCCACAGGGCGATACCAGATATCAAGCTGCAGTAGCAGAAAAAACGACGGGTGGGTGTACATATATACCATGATACTACTAGTATGATACAGCATACATCGTCGTAGTGCAGACTGAAACAACAGCCGTCGACGTAAGATCAACAAACTATCTATCTACCAGGTATGCTGTTGTTCCAGAGATGGGATCAGTTTATCACGGCCACCGAGCTGGCTAAACCACCACTCACAAGACAAAACAAACGCTACCCGCCTGATCCGGCGGCGCCATGGGTAGTAGAAACACGATAGTGCTGGTATTCACGAGTCGCGGGCCCGGTAACTGCCGCAGTCATGATCGGCGCAAGGTGATCTTGCAACAAGAACTCAGATTCTGCCAGCTGACTTTTTACAACCCCCACCGAGCTGTCCGGGAAACAATACACAGGAAGGAGTACAAGACGAGCCGATTTATGGAAGGACAGTCACAACCGGTCATGATTGTAATCATGTCTGATAATCAAGATTCAAAAATACATATAACCATGTCGAATAGCCAAGATTACGGTGATGATCATTCGACATCATCAAGCGTGAAAACGAACGATCAACATTTTTCCCTTCATTTTCCTTCCTATCATCTTGGAAATAGTGATACGTCTTTAATCAAGTGAATAACAACAAAATCACGGGGAGTGGGATTCCTCGCCGAGCTTACCGAGAAGATCCACGAGACTTCCCACGGAGCGGGGGGTGACATGTGGGAAAGCACCGCCGCGAGCGCGCGATCGTGGCTTGCTTGAGGCCGGACCTTCGCCCGGCGGCGAAAGCGGTAAAAAAACACTGTAAAAAAACACGGTCAAGAAAACATAGAGGTACTTTTGAGCACAAACAGAGACTAAACCCTAAAGGGATTGAGAAGAAGTCACTACTCGTATACCTGAGAAAAAATGCCCCCGACCAAAGACGACACTACCGAGTTTAGGCCACTATGGCGAGTTGAGTGGTTCCGTACCTCACTCATAGCAGGATTTAAGAGCAGTGATCTCTCTGGGATACTAATTCCAAGACATTCTGATCGAATCCGTGGTTCCATTATTTTGGACCCTCAGATGCAATCGCCATACGAGTATTACTGCTGATAATGGGCTTAGCACAAAAACAAATAAGAAAGCGGAAGAGGATTATTTATGACTGTAGAGCAACGCCAACGACTATGCTTTGCTCTGCTGTTCCCTAGGTGTTACCTCAATACAGAACCCTTTTTTCGTAGGTAAGCCTAGGGAATAGGGAACCTTCCTTAACACCTTGAGAACTGCAACCAACCATTGTTTTGGGACGTACTACTTGGAATTAGTGGGGGTGTTTTATGTAGTGTAAGAGATAATGAGGCGTGTTGGTTCAAAACTTTTTCGCTTGTTTGAAGAATATATCTCCATCGGTAGACCTTGACACAAGGAGATTGCGCATATAGTCGAAGCATTGAGTAGTGCTTCCTTGCTCGTAGCTAAGGAGTATAATAGCCCCTATCACCTGGAAAAAAACATGAGTCCAAACGTGGTACGACCTGATATGTACGTACTCCAACCGCGTATCACGCGTTCGAGGGCGTGTGTCGTTCGCAAACTCTTGCAAACGCAAAAGGAGCAGGGAGTTCCATTATAAAGCTTGTTGGCGTGTTTCGCGTCGAGAGGGAGCCGAACGGGACGAACCACCCCCCCCCCCGGGCGACGGTAGCGGGGGTACGAACATCGTTTGATTGATCATGATGGTTATCGCGATCAAATCTTAATATTTCATACATGGGACTTTTCACGTTGTAGATCATCTAGATCATCTACATATCCTTTTATAACGTAGTTACTGTAGTTGCCGTTATGAGATGCTGTGCAAGAGGCATATGATATCGTGCAGACCCCACCAGGAAAATCATGTGTGCAAGAGCTGTGTCATACAGATCATACAGATCCCACCCGTCAAACATTATGCAGATCATGTAGATCCTACAAAATCAGGGATATATCTGCCCCGAAAGGCAATTCTCAATTTGGAAAATCGGGTGTTACATGATTGAAACGGGGATCTGAGCTGTCTGATCGGATCTATCCGATGAAATTGGCATCTGATCTTTCGGATGCGATCTGATATTACAGTATCAGCCTGATGTGATCTGATCTGTCCAATCTGATCTGATCCTTCCGACGTGTGAAAAGCTTCGCGTGGCAGTGCAATGTCGACAGCAGCTACAGTAGTTATGCTTTGGGGTTGGTATAACAGCTACCTGTTGCGAGCAATGGTGCGCACAATATATAAGCAATGGTGCACACAATATATATACCTGCTACGCCGTTCGGCAAGACCGGGGAACGAAAATGACACAGAGATGCCCAGCGCAAAAATGTGCGCTTCCGCTGCACGAAAAAATGACCGAGACTTTTGATATCGGACAACGGCGAGCCAACCACAACCCAAATGCAGCGTTGGCATCCCTCGCCTCGATGCATTCGACAATGATTACCTTGGCGGGGTGGACATGGCGTACACGCTAGCGATTGCCCACGCTGTGCTCGTCTTCGGGATACCATCAATATTTCGAAGCCTTGGTGCGGGGTGGGCATGGTTACTTGCCGACGCTTTGAAGCTCCGCAGCACCAACAACGTTTCTGCGGAAACCTAAACCTTTGAAGGCAAGAGCGTTTCGAGAGCCACGCTTCCTTCTCAAAGAACAAAGGCGCGCGGATAAAACTCCACTTCCGCTTTCGAACACGACGCGCGTTACATTCTACAATGACAATAATCCACCATCCATAGAAGCCGAACTACTTCCAACACAATATTTTTCAACAAAATTGAGGCTTGAGCTCGGAGAACCACAGAAGGAGCCAGCCGCGCGACAGCACGTAGGCACTGTAGACCAACAAAAACAAAACTATTAATTTACCGCGTTGTACAACCGTAAGCCTACGCGGTTGCCATCGAAGCACATTGTGCTTGCGCGGCTTCTCTCTGCAGTCGCCACGAGAGACCTGCTTCGCCCCCCGCCCCCCGTCCCTCCCTTCCCCCCACAAGACATGCCTCGGTCATTCGTCGGAGTGCCCGAAGGACAAGTTTGCGAGGGCGCCCAGCAAATATTCGACAAAAGGGTAACTACAAAACACGGGCCGCTGTAAGCACGGCACCAAGAGCCGTAACGCCCTGCAGTCAGGGGGTCTACAAAAAACACAGCTATTGCTGCACGTACGATTGCCCCGTCATCCATAAAAAAACAAACACAAAGCCGAGCCACACCCGGAAACATGAGCTACTGTAGTAGTAGATCCTACAGATCATGAGCTATCATAGATCCTACGTACAGATCAGGGATCTATCTGTGAACAACAAACACACAGGCCGCGCCTAAGCCGGTAACGTGAGCTAGATCCTACAGGTCAGTAATCTACCAGGTATCTATCTATAAATGAAAAAAAACTCACATACAAGGCCGCGACCCACCCGGAAACATGAGCTATAGAGATCCCCTACAGATCAGGGATCTATCTATGAAAAAAAACTAAAACACAAGGCCGCGCTCCTACGAGCATCCGAGGCAAAAAAAAAAACGCCTCTTCCTAAAAACGAAACGCCTCCGTCATGGCGCCCTTGATCAGCACCCCACCAACCAGTCACCTCTCGACGCACATTCAAAGCGGTGTGCGTCATCAACTAAACTCCACAACAGCAGCAGCAATGGAATCTACTCACAGATGTTTGAAACAATGCAAATACAGCAGTACCGGCATACCTGGTACACAGTACCGTAGAGTACCACCCCGCCAGCAGGCAGAGCGTCCCGAGCGCGACGTCACCAGTTGCCACCCCCATCACCACGAAAAACCAAACTCCTTGACCACTCGCCGACAACCAGGGGCGGGCGCGGGGGCGGGGGTGGAGGTGGGGGGGGGGCACTCATATCGTGCCTGGCCGTAGTAATGCATGTGGCCATAGACCCTCGCATCCCTACAACGCCGGGGCGGAACACGTCGGGTTTTCACCGACCAGGCAGACCTTGCTTGCACCACGCTTTGCGAAGCGCCGTGAGGTGTTCGGCGAGTCGCACGAAGGGAGGGCTGCATCCAATAATACATACCTGGTACCTGGTACTACGTGAGAACCGCCTGCGAGAGGCGGAATTTGCATGTGGATAACAGCGTCGAGAGAATAGGGGCATTCGATCGCCTGCTGTCCGTGACTACGCGGGGGGGGACGCACACACTTCTGAATCCGACAGTGCCCTTTGCAGCGATTCTCGGCGGGGACCGGACCCCCAACGCGTCAATGCCGCCAATGTCCCCCGCAGGCACGGGAAACTTCTCAGGGTGGGATCTGCACGGCGAGCAGGCGGTGGCAAACAGGGGCAGACGAGCAGGCGGGCGGGGCACAGCGGAGCGGCCGACTGTTTCTTCCCGCAAGGACAAAAAAAAACAGCCGAGAGAAACCCTAATGGCGCGGTCATCGCGCGACACAACAATTGCCGGTTTTGCTACTAACAGAAGCCTTGTGACTATTGAGAGCTAGCTTATACTTAAGATAACGCACTCCCTCGCCGGACGATCTTCCAGGCTGGAGAATTATTTCGACAACAGCGAGAACGAAAACGCCGAAGCGACCCAGTACCTACAGTAATCTAATTATCGCACCTCTTCCCCTTGCATCCCACGCCTCGATCTCCTTCAAAACCCTTTCTGCCGCGGCCGCGCCCTCGGCGACAGTAATCGTGCTCTCCTCCCCCGTTTCCAGCGCGCGTACTTCCCGCCGCCACCTCTCGTCATCAATGCCGCCGCCGCCGCCGCCGCCGCCGCCGCCGCTGCCGCCGTGTTCCGACGCTCTGCGGCGACGGTTTTCTCTCGCCGTGCTAGCCAGCGCGACGGCGACGCCCGGGGGCCCAAGAATAGCACGCGCCAGGATAGCATCCGGCAGGCACAAACCGGAGTCCGTTTCGTCATCCGAGAACCCCTTGGCTGCCATGGCGGCAAAGGATTCGGCAGTCACAGATTCGGTTGCGCCGGGTTTCGCAGATTCGGTAGCCGAATATTCGGTAGCGGCAGATTCGGTAGCCGTGAATTTGTTGGCCACATATTCGGCGGTCGCGGGTTTGACAGCGACTGATTTAGTAGGCGCGGATTCGATGGGCGCGGATTCGGTGGGCACGGAATTGACATTTCGGGAGCGTACGGGGGAGATTTCCTCGCGTTGATAAGAATAAGCCGCCGGAAAAAGGGGGTCCCCTTGGTTTGAGCGCCACTGCAGGCGTTCGACAAGGCGCTGCACGAGACCCTGGAGGGTGTCGATGGACCCGTCTTCGTGCAGGGTGGGGATGAACTGCGCAGGGTCTATCGGTCCCATCTGCCAAAAGCACGACGAACGCGTTTTTTTTAGTTAGGGTGTGGTGAACGCGGGGGGGTGGGATGAACAGCTGTGCCTCTTATCTTATCGCAGCCTTTCAATACGCGCGACAAAATGTCACAATGTTTTTTTCGATTTTACAAAACTTAAGATGCTTCGTCTTCGAAAGGCAACAAGCGCAGGGCGAATACCTGCTCCGACAAGCCGTGATACACCACCACCTCCCCCCCAGACCCGACGTACACCAAGGAAGGCCCAGTCGACCCCGAAGGAGAGGTAAGGTCACCCGCCACGAAGGCGGCGAGAGGGTGACTCAGAAAAGGGTCAGGGTCGAAAACCGCGCAGCACATCCCTCCGGCATCGAAGATAACGGTGCTGGAAAAGGGTGTGGGTGGGTGGAGTGTTACCTGGGTTGCGGGTGACTGAGGGAGGGTTGGCGAGGGACGCGAGGGGAGGGAGGGGACGGCGCAGGGCTAAGGGATGTTAAAGAGTAATGTTGTGGGAGGTGCGGCGGGCGGCGGGGTCGTTTTATGCAACAATTTTTGAAGTGTTTCGCCGCTGCCAGTGGGTACGGTCTGTTAACCTTCTGTAACATCTGGGTGGCCGTGTGTCCTTGCACCCTGAGGGGGGAAAGGGTCGCGCGTCGGCTAAGAGGACGAGTGTCGGCGGCGACGGTGGCGCGTCGGAGACACCGTTCCCAGGCTATAGCTCGAACATGCACAAAGAGGGTTACTCGGGAACGAGACATTGTAACATTTAACGGGACTACGGGATTATCTCCTGTAATCTATAAAATCCCGTAAAATCCCCAATCCCGCGGGAGTTTTACAACGGTAACAAATCCCGAAGAAAGCCCTCGAAACAATCAGGGTCGGGAGTTGTTTCGTGCTCCGTTTTTGCGGAGGTTTGTATGGTGTCTTCTTGCCTTGTCATGCGCAAAGGACGCACGGCAAGGTTTGGGGGTGCGCGCTGTTTGCTGTCTGGTTGCAAGGTGGTGATGCATCGCTTCACACTCCCAGGAACGCACCTCGCAAGGAAGGTGGCTTGAGAGCAGACCTCACAAGCTACATACACACTATTGAAAGCGCATTTCCAAGTGCCCCCTATATATTTTTTCGTGATAAAAAACTTTCAATTTTCCAGCTCAACTCGTATATACTAGTATTAGCATAGAATTTTTCACCCTCAGCGGCATTTTGGACAAAAACTGGCCACAGATAGGCGTCTTTCCTCTTCCCCCACCGGTACTTGCCTCAATATTTATCGCGCGTAGAGTTCATTCAGGATTCCCACTGCTCGTCCGTCGTTTTATAGAGTACGTGTACACTCCATAATTTGCTGCCGGTAAAGCAGTATAAACAAAGGTGACTCGAGATTAGACTCTCCAAATCTACACACGAAGGTGTGGGCACTCCTTCCACTTGTATATATCCTTGTCACAAACCACCGTCTAAATTGTATAATTGGCCGCCGGTACAGTACATGTCAACCATGCTCGTCTTCAATGGGTACAATGCGCGGGGGGCGGGCGGGGCGGGGGTGTACTCATGTTGTGCACGCCGTAATCATATGACCATGAGACCCCGCATGCCCTACAATGCCGGGGACGGAGCGCACGTTGGGTTTTCACCACCAGGCAGACATTGCTTGCACCAAGCGCGAAACGCCGTTGCAGGTATTGGGGAGTCCGCATGAGGTTGCTGAGTCTGCATCCTGCTAAGAAAACCGCCCTCTGAGGCGGACTTGCATATGCGACGACAGCTCAATGATTAATTTAATTTCTGGTGTGGTGGCCAATTGGCGGGGGGGGGGGGGCGTTTGGAAAGATGGTTCATGCCGCACGCCCTTGCTGGTTTTATAGCACTACCCACGATTACGGGGAACCATAGTAAATACTACTGTAGTACTAATACTAGGACCTACGGTACACACTACAACCTATATAATTACCTACTGTAGCTTTAATAACAATATACCAGGTAAGGTCCTATTTACTACGGCCCCCCCGTTTAAGCCTTACATAGTATCTAGGCGCACGGTGCCATAACCATTGGTGTTTCTCGAGGGCGCAAAACTAAGTAGCAAGAACCGAACCCACTGCTCACCTGCCGCTCCACGAGCAACCGACCAGTAGACTCTCCCTCTCTCCCGCCGCGTGTCCGGGGCTGTTCTTTCTATTCGGGTAGCCGAGCCTCTGCAAGGAGAAGAGTGCTTCCTGCAACGTTTTGCGGACGGAGTAGATAGGTTTTCGACACATGCTCCCCGCCAATACAACAAGCAAACAGACGTACGAACAAAAAACACACAGAGAGACAACCCTAACAAACCAAAGAGCCGACCAAATGACCAAGCAAACGACCGAACGACCAACCAACCAAACGACCGACCAACCAACCAACCTAACGACCAACCAAACGACCGAACGACCAGCCAACCAATCAACCAAACGACCGACTAACCAACCAAACAAACAGGAGGCAAAGGAACTCGTATAGCCATCCGTCGGATATTCGCCAAAGGGGCAGCCACGCGGGAACAGTACACACCTCGGGCAGATCGTTATCTATCTATCTGTCTACTATACGTATATCATATAGATCCTTACCTGTCGCTATGATATATTATGCAGCAGGACCTGTATACTCGTCTTCATAGTACAAATTCAACCCAAGAAACCCGCCCTAGACCATGCAGAATGTACGGCTCCCACCCGGCAACACGATCTAGATCATACAGATCATACAGATCGTACAGATCATACAGATCATACAGATCATACAGATCATACAGATCAGGAACAAATCTTCTCTGAAAGATTTAGACCATCAAGAGGGAATGATCTATATGACCTATCTGATCTGTACGAGGTGTGATTTACTCATATTCGAACGATGACACAGCAGTCAGTCCCTCTTGTGCAGCAGCACTCGCTGCACGGATGGGGGGCGACGTGATTGCACTCACTCCACCGTGGGCGGCTCCTGTGGAGGGTCGGTCGGTTACCCGAGAGAAGGAACCGCGTCTACAGGTGCGACTATCAGGACGCGACGCAAAAACAACAACAACAAAAGGGGAGGGGGGCGGTGTTTAGGCTTTAGCCACGACCCCCAGCGTCAACCCATTTTCACGGCTATGGGCGAGGGGCGCAGGGGGGGGGGGGGGGGGGCGTCCTCGGGCACAAAAAAAAAGAGGGGGGCCGCACGCAGCAGAAGGGGGGGGGGGGGGGGGGCGTCCTCGGGCACAAAAAAAAAGAGGGGGGCCGCACGCAGCAGAAGGGGGGGGGGGGGGGGGGGGGGGGGGGGGGGGGGGGGTCGCTACTACGGCACAAAAAAGACGAGGGCTGGCCAACGCAGCAGAAGGAGGAGGTGCTGGTAGGGTACGATGTTGATACGGAGAGCATGGCCGCTGCCCTGTCGGCACGGAAGGTGGGGCAACAGAAGGAGACACTGCCGACGGTAAACCCACCTATTCTAGACCCCCTTCCCGTGCGTGCGCGCGTGCGCACGTCACACCAGTTGCACCACGACAAAACCCCGGTCCCTCAAACCAAACCTCCCGCGAGTGTCACAAGCAAAAGCGTGATCAACGTCACAGCGCGGGCCAAAAACGGCCTGCTTCTACCAAACACCCCCCCCCAAAAAATAAAAGAAGAGATAACCCGAAAAAAACTCGCCTTCGTCCGTCGCGTCCACATGGTTCGCCAGCGTGGCTGCCCTCCAGCCGTCGACACGACTCGGCAGCACCGAACGAACCCGTCCAGAGTGCACACGGCAAACATCCTATCCTCCTCGTCGTCCTCAACCGCGCCTCCCCTCGCCTCCGCCCCTCCCGCGGCAACCTCGCTTGCCCTCCCCCAGCCCCACCCCCGCACGCCGGCCGACATGTTGAGCAATGGCGTGTTCGGAGTCACGGCGAAAGAAGTAGAGGAGTAAGCGGTGGCGGCGGCGACCGCGGCGGCGGCCGCAGCAGCAGCATCGGCGGGGTTGGATAGACCAACGACAAGCCCCGGCCCCTCCCAACCGCGAGACGAGTAAGCGACTGGTCCGTCGTCGACATCAGCGGGGACACGCCAGCCGCACCAAGCCGAGGTGGCGGCAGGCCCCGCCGCCGTCGCTGCCGACCGCACGCCTTGCTCCGTCTCGATCTTCGCTCCGTCTAAACGGAGGCTAGCGACCCCGTCCTCGTCGTCGCTCTCACCGTCACCGCCGCCGCCGCCGCCACCCGCGCCGGAGGCGGAGTTACGCCCTTCCCTCTGTTCTCCCGCCGGACTACTGCCGCCTAAGCACCCTTCCAGAGGTTCGGGGGGTTCGCCGGCGTGGCCGGGGTGCTTGAGCTCGCTGGACGCACTACTGCCATCCCCACCCCCACCCCCACCCCCACCACCCCAATTATCACCGTCATCCCCATCGCCACCCCTACCGCCGCCGCCGCCGCCGCCGCCAGCCGCGCCTGAACCCACCGCTTCCCACGCCGACGGCCGCCGCTCCGACAACCGGGCAGCAGTATCAACGAGATCGAACAGACGGGTCCCCGCGCGCCACCTGCTCAGGCGCACGACCTCCGCAGCTCCCGTCTCGAGGCCCACGGCGACGTAAACTCCCGCGGCGGATGCGTCCGGCCCCGGTTCTGCCTCCGGCTCTGGCTCTACCGCTTCCGTCACCGCCGCCGCCGCTTCTGACTTGGAATCGGATGCCTGGCGGCCGTCCCTAGCGCGGGGTTTGCTACAGCCATCGTCACTGTAGCGGCCGTCGCCCCCTCCCGATTCATCGAGCCCACTGGGGCTCCCGTCGTCGTCCCCACTGTGATCCGAAGACCCATCGGCTAGAGCTGCAGCAGCGGCGGCGGCGGCGGCGGCAGCGGAAGGGCAAGGGGTTCCCTCGGCGCAGGTAGGCGGGACGGCGACCACCTCCGGATAGTGGACGATGGAGAGGCTGGTCACCGCGCCCCCCGCGCGTAACTCCAGCAAGCTCCTGAAGTGGGGGTTCAGAGGCCTCAGCGTGTCTTGCTCGTCCAGATGCTTGCGCCTGGACCCCTCTCGAGGCTTGCCGCCGCCCGGGGAAGTCGGGCCTGGGGGTGGCACCTGCGGGGGGGGGGGGGGGGGGGGGGGGGGGGGGGGGGGGGTGTACTCATGCCACGCATGGCCGCAGTCGTATGTCCATAGACCTTTGCGTCCCTGCAATGCCGGGGCGGAGCACGTCGGGCTTTCACCGACCAGGCAGACGTTGCTTGCACCAAGGTTTGCGAAGCGCCGTGAGGTTGTTCGGCGACTCGCATGAAGAATGAGCTGCATCCTACTAGGAGCTGCTTGTGATGCGGACTTCGGCACCTCGTGCGTCCACGCTTGCATACGGATGGGGTGCGGGGGGTGGGGGGCGGTAGTGTAGTAGCGGCTGATCCTTCTGTTGGTTTGTTTAGATAGCCCACTGTTAGGGGGTAACATCGCAATCCTAACCAAATATGGTGTCTAAACACAGAGGGGTACACGGTACTTAGGTCCATCGTGGGTTCTGATTACAACAATAGTCCACCCAGTAATAGTAGCCTGGTGAGATTGGAAAACCCACAACTAGCCTACTCAGTCAGCGCTGACTGAGTAGGTTACTGCTAGGTTATCCCTTCAAACCTCCGCCGCCGCCCCCCCGCTAGGTTTTCCCTTCAAACCCCCCCCCCCCCCCCCCCCCCCCCGTCAACTACGGCCATGCAAGACACGAGTACCCCCCGTCTCGTCCCGTCCCCCCCCGAAGGCGTGCTCCATTAGGGGGCACAGCGGCGCGCGCGGGAGCCCAGCTGGCAAGCAAGAGAACGGTGGATGGGTGCAACGCTTTGCTTCAAGAAGAACCACAACAAACCATTCTACCGTAAAAAACTGCTTGATGTACCCATTACCCAGGAGAGTACATGGGTACATTGCAGTACTCAGGAGGATACACAGCGCGATAGACTAAAAATTGTACAGACTACTTGCACGCGCGCGGTACCTGGGGGAGGAAAGGGGTTTGCCTACCGTGTCCGGCGACGCTGTCCTTCTCCGTTCCTCCCCGCGCAACTCGGACGCGTCCGTCGAGCACTTGCCCCCCCGTCCCCAGACCCCCCGCAGCGCATCAGACGGCCTGTCCTCCTCCGGCTGCACCTCGATAAGGAGAGGAGAGGAGAGCAAAACGACGGGAAAGGGCGAGGAATCGACGCCGGTGGTCGGCGGCCCGTCCTGAAAGGGAGACCGGGCTGGGTGTTTGTGCTACCAACGCGGCAACCCTCTGCTATCGGTAGAAGCCACTATTTATTCAGCACATGCGTAAAATTAGTACTGGTATGAAAGAAGCAGAACGACAGCCGGCGATGTAGAGTCAAGTGAACTAACCGAAGAATTTTTCAGACGATCGCCCGCAACAACGAAAACGCCACCAAAAAATTCGGCGGGGGCACCAAAAGACGTGTTTGTCGCCCAAGGCTAACTAGCTCAGTTGACGAGAAGCGTCTCCAAAAACCCGGGACATCAGCGAATGACACGGGACATCAGCGAATGACACAATGAGGTACTAACGCAGGTGTGCCGCCTGTCGGATGCTTCGGCAACCCGTTTCACAATCCCCGACTCCACGCGACACACGCGCACTAGTACGCAGACAGCAAAAAGCTCTCACCAGCCACTCTTCTCCGGTCTGGTCGAGCGCCAGATCATCCATCGGTGGAGTCGAGGGCCGCGACCGCCCCTCCGAAGATGACGATGAGTGCGCATCGCTGCAGGCGTTTTCACCGGAAGGGGAAGTAGCACTGAATTTCCCCTCCCCTTGCCGGGGACGATTGTACGCTGTCCCCGTTTCTGTTTCTTCTTGTTCTTTTTCGACGCTGCCTTCTGGGGTTACCTCGAGGCTGAGGGCGTGAATCCCTCCGTCCCGGGTCCCCATCACAACTTCCTGCCTGGGAAAAAAAGGTGGAAGCGAAAAAAAATGCGATCCCACCATCTCAATTCCGACGCGGCCAACTGCGACAGAGGTTTAAAGAAAAAACATATAATATATAGGTATAACCCTTTTCATCTCGCACACACTCGCAAATACATACTTCGTAATGGGTAACTATTATTACGATGGAGCGCTGAGCGTGAAGCGGGCCAATTGACCCTACTCTGAATCCGGTACACTTCACAAAGCTTGGTCTACCGTCCGCCGCCGAGCCGGCGACCGCCGCGCGAGCGTGCCGCGCCCTTCCCACACATCAGCCCTCGGTGTCTCGGGCGAACGAGCGGGCGCCTGCGTCGAACTCGGCGAGCGGGGGGCTTGCGAAGCCCTCCCGGGGACGGCTCGCTCTCTCCCCGGCGTGGCGGACAATCGAAAAAAAGTTGAAACTCCCCGCGTACCATTATACCACATCTTGCTGAGAGCAGAGGAGAGAGAGGTGCGCGTGCGAGATAGAGAGAGACGCTTGCTGTGCAGCTCCTTGACCATGCTGTGGTGGTGTACCCCCGCTATGGTGTGTAGCTAGTTGCGTAGGAGCGTGCGCTCTATCGCCGTGAGAGAGTAGAAGGTCAGGGGGCGACGCAGCCTGTTTATGCTGTCTGTGTCCCTCTACGTGTGTGTGCTGTGTGTACCCTCCTCTACCCAGGGAGGCCAGAGGCACAGGTTTGCCGTGCTTGCGTGTACCCAGACAACGGCAGAACCAGCACCCGACTACAATCATGCCAGCAGCAGAGCAGTAGCTTGTCTCCGTGGACCCTGAGCCCTGGCGCTTGCCTGCAGCAGCAGGGACACCCTCTACTTCCTCTAGGCCATCACGTTTTCCTTCAAAAATCAAACAAGAGCACCGCAGCAGCAGAAGCAGCAGCAGCAGCAGTCAGCCTCAATGCCACCTCCCTATCCGAAATTTTAACCCTGGTTTTGGTAATCATATTATTAATATTAATAGTACACAAAAATTTAAGATGTCCCGGGTACAACTGAAAATGTCTATTATGCTAGGCTTTCAACCGTTTTTGGATATTTGTTTTGCTTAAACCACTTGCCTACAGTGTGCCTCGCTCCCCCAAGCGTCGGCGACCGCTTCTTCGTTTTTTCATTTTCTTCCAACAACTCTATTCAACCATTTTACGCACCTGGGTACGGACGTCTTCAGAGTGATATACGACCATCCACCTATATAATGTAGTATGTATGCACAGCAGTATCAACATACCACTCTGACCCTAAATATAAGCACCATTTCAATTACATGTTAATATGCAAACGGTCCTTAACTTCCGGGTACCTGGTATGTATGTATCATACGACTGATGTATTTTTACTGTAAGGCGACTGCTGCTGTACTGCTGTAGTACTGTTGCGTATGACGTGGCAACGTTTCTGTTCCCGCCTGCTGTTCTCTTTCCGTTCTCTGTATGTCGGATCTGTGTTGTCAACTGTCCGATCATTATATTTTTCTATAATATATAAATGTAACGACTACTGGTATTAATAACGACAGCAGTAGCCGACGTAACGTATGAATGCCACCTCCCTATCCGAAATTTTGAGATGGTTTTGGTAATCACATTAGTACCCAAACGGCCCTTACATTTCCGGGCAGGGTGTTTTTTGGGTTGGGTTCTGGAAGAGGGATGGTTGACGAAGAAAATAAGTTATATACAACCCCCCGCGTACGATACCCAGCACAAAACAAACGCACCTGTCTTCTGCTGTTTACGTACTGCTCTACGTACTCTGCTGCACTGCTGCTGTACTGCTGTAGTGGGAAGGTCGGTGGTTGGGTGGTGGGTGAGTGGTGCGAGGGTGGGTGTGACGACTGCTCGCTCTCTCCCCAAGGTGGCGGAGGATAGTACCAAAAGAATATGACGCAAGAAAAAAACAGAAGGGCTGCAAGAAGCTACATAAATATATTTTAAAAAATAATTAAAAAACAACAGCTGTGAGCTCGAGGATTTCATCGAAGCTCATCTTTGCTAGCTGAGTATACTTCGATCGCGCGTACTTACGGATTTTATATGTCCATATATATACGTGCTGAAGGGGAGCAAAAACGTTGAAATCCCTCGCGTACCATACCCAGCAAAATATATGACGTCATTTTTAGTTCTTTCCTATTTTTGCTATTGTTGCGTATGAAAATATCACGTGTAGTTTTGCGCCCAGAAAAATATATGACGTCATTTTTAGTATCCTTACACAGATGCTCCGAGTACTGAGATTATTAGAGTACTGGTGGCCTAAATATTCGGAATACTTGGAGTATGAGCAGTACTGAAGGCCCAAATACTCCGAGTACTGGGAGTATGAGCAGTACTTATACTCGAGTACAAGCAGTACTCGGAGTATAAACATCTAAATTACTCGGTGTACTCCGAGTATCGAGAGTATTGAACACCGAAATACTGCGAGTACACAAAGTGCCTGAAGTGTTTATTTCTCTAAAATACACATTGCGTTTCCACTTTTCAAGTTTTACTTCATTCCCTGCGGAAACCTCCACCTCTTGGTACCGCCATCACTTCTCGATTTACTCTTTTATCTTCACTCTCCAACTTTTATGGAGGGCGGGGCCGCCGATAGGCGGCCCTGTCCGATCCTTGTAAGAGTGACAGGTATGTACTGTATCTACCTACCGCTGTCAGCATGTAGAAGTTCAACAACAACTGTAGTAGCGCTTGCATCGCTGCGCTAGAACGTACCACTCTGGACGGAAATGTAAGGACCGTTGGGGCATACATATGGAAACCAAACGGTCCTAACATTTCTGCCCAGAGAAAACGTACGCCCGCGCCTCAAGGCGCGGGCGCGCCTCCCTCCCGAAAACGGCCTCAAAACGCGCGCGTTGCGTCTACTCGAAGTCCGGAGAGGGTTCTTTCTCCTCCTCGAGATTGCGGCGAAAAAAAAAAAAAAAAACGCTCTGTGGTTTGTGGAGTATTCTATCATCTTCCCTCCCTCATCCTCGCAGGACGAACAGGCATTGGTTTCGCCGATCGAGAAGAAACGACGAAAAACAGAAACGGCCCACAAAAAAATGGCAGCGTAAGTACAATGGGGCAGCAGCTTAACTATTACGGGGGGGGACATAGTAATCAGGACCAAATGTGCTTGGTAAAAATACTGGCATACAAGGGCTCCGCATGGGTGCCGGCATTCGCCGGCACCCATGCTTCGGATAGGGCAATTTACCTGGCACATCAGTTATTTCGTACCATCCTTAATATTTACGACAATGTGATGGCGCTCGGTCGTGTTTCGATATCTGACGTGCAGAATCAAGGTAATGCCAAGTGTTGCAGGAAAAAGGGAATGCTGCGTGTTGAAATATTCAGTTCGCAACCTCATTTCTCAGTCTCAACAGTAGTCAGTCTCAGAAATGTGATCAGTCGCTTTTGGTGTTCCGTGGATAGTCTCAGTTTTCAGGATAGTTTGTGAGATTTACGATAACAATGTGATGGCGATCGCTCTGTTTTGATATTTGACACATACGACGTACAGAGTCAAGGCAATGCCAAGTGTCGCAGGAAGGAGGAAACGCTAACTGTGTTGATACTCAGTTCGCAACTTCATTTCTCAGTTTCTGTCAGAAATGCACCAGTCGCGGTCCCGGTGTCGGGCTCAGTTTTGGTCGTGCGGCGAAAACACATCGTGCCGAGCAAGCGGTTGCGCGTGTGGATGCAGTCGAGATATTTCAAAGCTGGCGGCAACGGGAAGGGGGTCTCAATCCTTCTCTGACTCTCGTGTCGGAGCAGACTACTCGTATCTACAGCACTATACACAGGCAGCAAGCTTATTTCGTGATTGTTTCTTGGAGATCCGAAATATAGCGAGGTTCTACGTACGTTCTTCTCAGTGCTACAGACCAGCTGCTCGTTACATCGTACGTACAAAACAGCAGTACTTTGTACCTGGTACTACGCTGTTGTTCTACGTACAAACTCATATTTCTACCCTGAAAAGAAGGGAGCTACAGCATCAGTACCAAGGCAGTATGAATCCACCCGAGAAAAAATCGGCTAAACTTTTTGTTGTCGTATTATTGTGCTACTACTGTTCTACGGTAGTACTGACTGTACAAAGACTGCCGTGCTTGCTGCTGTAGTATCGTACTCGTATCCCGACGAAGCAAGGCCGAAGGGGTGGAAGGGACTAAAGCTCGCTCATGGAGGTAGTTGGGAGTAGGTAGTCGCATTTGCGAGACCGAGCTATCGAAGCTCGCGACCGAAAAAAAAGCCCAAGATCCTGGAACAAATACAGGTAAAAAGTACGTACGTAGAACCTCGCTATGAGTACGAGTATCTCCAAGAAACAACCACAAAATGATCTTCTGCCTCGAAGAAACAACCTCGACGCCCCGCAAATAGCCTTCCTGCCTCGAAGAAAAAGTGTCGATGTCCCGCCGTCTCGAAAGAGCCGACGGATTGAAGGCCGCCGCGCTCGGCGGCGACGCGCGACCTCGAGAGAGCGCGAGCGGGAACAGGCCCGTCGGAGGCCGGAGAAGGCGACCCGCGAGAGAACGGACGAGAAAGCGCGGGCGAGGCGCCGAGAGCTGACGCGTTTCCATTTCGGTCTGAAGCCCAGACGATAGGAGGGACTTCGGCCATTTCCAAAATCACGAGAGGCATCGATGCTCATTCTATTTATATCTATACTTAGTATAGGTTTTAGTGTACCTGATGGGTCGTGATTTCTATGGTCCCCCGTAAGTGTCACCGGGTAGTACCGGTAAGTTCTGCGATCATGCTTGCACGACACCGACCGACCGGCCAACTGACGGACCGACCGACCGACCGACCGACGGACTGACCGACCGACGGACCGACTGACTGACCAACTGACCGAGATCCCACGAGCTCACCTATTGTCTCCGTCGATGTCCGCTATACAGCACGAAGTCACGTTCCTCGGGCAAGGGATTGACCACAGAGGCTCCACCCGCCCAGTGCCCGACTCGTCGTCCCACCTGCTCGCCCGCGCGGGGCCAAAGCGACCCCCACCCAGTCAGACGGCAGGCAGTGCCGGCCAACAATTCATCAGTGCAGTATCAGCGGTCAGCGTCAGCACAACAGCAGCAACAGCAGTGTTTTGCAACGGCCACTGGCCACGGCTACGTACGATACGTGCACGTATACGTATACAGAAGCAGTGTTGATACGGCCATTGATCAACACTGCTGCTGCTGCAACACCTATTGACCACTTCATCACAACAGCAGTAAACAGCGGTGTTAGTGTGTAGTTGATGCAACGACCACCGCGGCCAGTTTCATCCACAGATACATAGGAGCAGCAGTAGCAGCCGTAGCAGCGTAGCAGCACAGCAGTAGCGTAGCTCCGCCGCGCGCTGGACAGACACTACGAGTACTACACTTCGGCGGGGACGCTGCACTCCTACGTAAATATGTACGACGTACGGTATATAAAATCGCCCGAAAAAAATCGACCCCGCCTCTACCCGAGGGCCCTCTCCGCCTCGTACCTGCTTTCCACCGCCGGTATGTTTTGTTTGACTCACAGGGCCGTTTTTAACGACGCGTATTTAGCAAATAAATTGCCAAATTTCCATTTTTTGGCAAGTTTTACTTGCCAAAATAGCAAAAAACTTGCCAAGTTTTTTTCCGGATATTTCCGTAGCTGTTCGTTGGCAAGTTTTTGGAAAGTCAAATTTGCTATTTCACTTGCCATTTGCGACCAATCACGCCTACCCAAGACCATGCAAACCACACGCCGTTGCGCCAGACGCACGAGCTGCAGCAACACAGGAAGATACCGAGGGTTAGATGGTGGTACTGACAGCAGATGATGGTGGCTGACGGCACTGCTGAAGGGGTTGCTGGCGCGGGTGACGAACCGCATGTAGGCGTGGCACTGGTGCCGTCTGGGGCTGATGCTCAAGTCAATCCCAATCAACCCGTCGCTCCAGCTTTCCCAAGGCAACGAACAACGTGACTATGATCGCCCTGGAGGGCTGTCCACCTCTGGGATCTACGAGATATGCTTGGATCCGTCTCCAGGCCACCCATGCCTCGACGAGGGTGTCGTCTAGCTGGCCGATCCTTGCTGTACGGGGTTTGATAAAAAAACTGAAGGCGTTACGTGGCTCAAATAGCAAGTTTCTTGCCATTTCATCGTGTTTGTCGATAGAAAGTATTTTCCAATACTTGCCAATTTGTTGTTGCCAAAATAGCAAGTTTTTTGCTATTTGCTCGTGTCGTTAAAAACGGCCCTTACCCTTATAGCTCAATTTTTTTCCTTTCTTTTTTTTTTTTCTTTTTTCCCTTCCCCCTTTTTTTTTTTTTTTTTTCATTATTTCATATTTTAATATTTTGACGTTTTATATTTCGTAAATTCGTAAATTCGTACGTATAAGGGCCGTTTTTAACGACACGAGCAAATAGCAAAAAACTTGCTATTTTGGCAACAACAAATTGGCAAGTATTGGAAAATACTTTCTATCGACAAACACGATGAAATGGCAAGAAACTTGCTATTTGAGCCACGTAACGCCTTCAGTTTTTTTATCAAACCCCGTACAGCAAGGATCGGACAGCTAGACGACACCCTCGTCGAGGCATGGGTGGCCTGGAGACGGATCCAAGCATATCTCGTAGATCCCAGAGGTGGACAGCCCTCCAGGGCGATCATAGTCACGTTGTTCGTTGTCTTGGGAAAGCTGGAGCGACTGTTTGATTGGGATTGACTTGAGCATCAGCCCCAGACGGCACCAGTGCCACGCCTACATGCGGTTCGTCACCCGCGCCAGCAACCCCTTCAGCAGTGCCGTCAGCCACCATCATCTGCTGTCAGCACCACCATCTAACCCTCGGTATCTTCCTGTGTTGCTGCAGCTCGTGCGTCTAGCGCAACGGCGTGTGGTTTGCATGGTCTTGGGTAGGCGTGATTGGTCGCAAATGGCAAGTGAAATAGCAAATTTGACTTTCCAAAAACTTGCCAACGAACAGCTACGGAAATATCCGGAAAAAAACTTGGCAAGTTTTTTGCTATTTTGGCAAGTAAAACTTGCCAAAAAATGGAAATTTGGCAATTTATTTGCTAAATACGCGTCGTTAAAAACGGCCCTAAAACAAAAACACCACGAGTGTACGCACGGAGCGTACGGAGTTCCATAACATTGTTTTTTTTTATTTATTATTTTTTTATATTCGGCATTATGTTGTACACTCCGTACAGGTATACTTCGAATGACTTAAACAAGATGTGTATTTCCGCGATTTGTGTTCCGGCGGTCCCGTTGATCCCGCCAGAATTCCCGTGTACTCCCGCCTGATTTCCCGCGGACTCCCGCTTGTTCCCGGCGAAAAACAAAGTGCTCCCGCCTGTCGACATCCCGTGGGTCTTCGCGTGAGTTTCCGCCACGCACATTGCTTCCATGGAAGCTTGCACTTCTTGCAATGAAAGCTTAAGCTTCCGCCACTTCTACGGAAGAAGTGAATGGAAGCTTTGGTTTTCCACTTTTTCCCGTGAAAGCTTCCGCCAATTCCAACTACTACAGACTTTGGATCTTCCGCATATTGGTTGAAACGGTATCATAACACGCCGCGTTGATATAACTATCGTCGCTGGTGCTACGTACTGTTGTGCTCGGCTACTGCAACATGCTACTGGTGGTGGAACCAGTACAACCAATTGCTTCCCCCGGCTACAGCAGTACCAGTGCTATATGTTGCTGTCCCCGGCTACAGCAGTAGTATGGTGACACCTACTGCTGTACCTGGCTACAACAGTGGCGATGACCATTGATCAGAGATGTAGGTGTTCACGCCCTAATATCTTTAATACTCCCCCTTAATGGATATCGCGCTGTTGTACTGATATGTACTAGAGCAACACCATATTTACGGCTAGATGGCTACTGAGTATTTACTGCCATTGTGTTTTGCATCAGGACCTAGCCTACACGTATACGTAACTTGAATAACGATGATGGCTATCGTAACGTTCAACAGCACTCGTTGAAAGCAAATAGAAACTTGACTAAAGTGCCGATCATGGCTAACGATCATCAGCACTCGTTGGAAGCAAAACAAAATGGACTAAAGTACCGATCATGACTAACGATCATCAGCACTCGTTGGAAGCAAAATAGAAATTTGACTAAAGTGCCGATCATGGCTAACGATCATCAGCGCTCGTTGGAAGCGATATAAAATGTACTAAAAGGCCGATCATGGCTAACGGTCATCAGCACTCGTTGGAAGCGATATAACTTGACTAAAGTGCCGGTCATGGCTAACGATCATCAGCACTCGTTGAAACGATACTCCAGTGATCAGCTTATTCACCAAGGCATTTAACAACTAACCGCCCCGTACAAATAGAACCCGTCGGGGTCCTCAACGAACTGGTCGTAGTTACGCCGCATTCTTAGTCGAACCGCAACGTAACATTAAGTTTAACCTATAAAATCACCGGTGATACTGTTGCGCTCGGCTACTGCAACACGCTATTGGCGCAACCAGTGCTACCTACGTTGGCCGACGAAATAGCGGTCAGCCGATCCCAGTTCTGGCCGGGCGTAGCTCGGGTAAACTTGCTTCTTGACTCGTCGCGATCCCGAAGCTACCGAGTGGTACTTGGTTACGTATCGTGACTGCTGCTTCCCGGCTACAGCAGTATTACAGTAGTGCTACGAACTGCTTCCCCCGACTACAACTGCCTACTGCTCTCCTCGGCTACAGCAGTACTAGTCCTAACTAATGCTCCCCCACGCAACAGCAGTGGCGATGAACATTGATCAGAGATGTAGGTGTTCGCGCCCTAATATCTTTAACACTCCCCCGTAATGAAAATCGCACTGTTGTGGGCACTGAAGCACCGAATAATGTTACCCTGTCTGTTGTCGACACTCGTTTTAAACGTCTACGAACTCCAAACGTCTACGAAATTCACTAAGCGTAAGGCTGTTCACTAAGCGTAAGCAAACGTCTAAACTATACTGGTGGTGGCTCCAAGATCTTCTCGGTCATCAACAAAAAACGCCGGCGTAACTAGGGCTCTGCCCGGGAATGTATGTATTCCAGGACCGCTCATGATCCTACGTATATCAATCTGAGTCCTGGTCATAACTTGAAAAACAAACTAAAACTACATTTCGTGCAGGAGAACGTGGTTCCAGACGTGTGTCCCTTTTTTTTTTTTACTGTCAAGCTTGTCAACTGCAATGGAAATCCCAACCACTTTGAATAATCACAGCGTTTCACTGTCTATGCCCACGATAAAGAGCTCTGTACTCAACGTAACACGTTCTATTAAAACATCGGTGTCTACGACAACGATACCCCGCATATGTAAAATGGAAATAAAGTAGCTCCCCCATTGGCTAGCTCCCTTATTTCTGCTAAAAGTGGACAGCAAAGAAACAAAACGCCAACGAAAAAGAAACAAACCACACGCTTGATCGTCCAGACGTCTCTTCCAGGAGGTATATCGAAACGATGCTGTTCGGGTTGCTACTATTATCAGCAGTTACTTACTGTACTGAACGTTGACTATGTGTGTATTGGTTACTCAGCCTACACTTAATGCTCCTCCCCAACTGAAAGGTACACCAATTAACTCACCAGGTATAATGATAACCAGTATTGGTAGAACTGATAGAAGCTTGCCTGAAGTGTCAATCACGACTAACGGTCACCAGTACTTGTTGCAAGCGATAGAAACTTGACTGAATAACCGATGATGGCTGACGCAAACCAATCGTTGCTGTACCCGTCGATGCTGCAGTCGTTGCTGTACCAGTCGTTGCTGTATCAGTTGTTGCCATACCAGTCGTTGCTATACACTCGGCGTCTTCCGGACACGATGACCATGATGATGGCGATGATGGCGATGATGATGATGATGATGATGATGATAATGGTTATGACGATGACGACGACGAAGCTTGGTCCGTGTCTTGATCGAGTAGTAATATACGTAATTCGCGGAGTAGTTATGATAGTCTCAGCAGTAGTAGTTCCCGCTGGAGATAAGGTAGCTATTTATTCGGCTGTAAAGCTGCCCCAGGATCCGATCTCCTTGTCGATGCGGCCCTCCTATGGACCGCCTTCGGTAGTTAGTTGCATGACGTCTGGAAAGTCGTTCGAAATTTCACTATTATCTCCCCCTTCGAACCGCTTTTCAGTTGTCGGGGGTGTGTCGAAACAACGCCAGCGTCGCTGCTGTAACGACTCCGTTTGTAGATAGTAAGAGGGCCATTTAGGCGTTGGTGTTGCTGCGCTGCCTCGCTTCTTTTACCGCAACAACAGCAGTGTATTGCAGGTATATATATTTGAATTAATCTCCCACTGTGGTTAGCTTGGACTCTCTCTTTTACCGCAACAGTATATTACGGGTTTATTTTCGAATTCGCCTCCCACTGCGATTAGCTTGGACTCTCTTCTTTAACCGCAACAGTATATTACGGGTTTGTTTCTTTGAATTCGCCTCCCACTTTTATTAGCTTGGACTCTCTTCTTTACCGCAACAGTATATTGCGGGTTTTTTTATGGATGTAGTGCAATTTTTATCGCCTCGAGTGAACTGTTGTTACCAAATATTTTAACACTCGACCCGGTTGAATCGCAAACGCAGTACCACACTCACCCCGACACAGTATGAATCGACGCGCTATGTACTGCTATCCTTCTTTTTTTGCCGCAACAGTGTATTGCGGGTTTTATACGGATGTAGTGCAAATGTTTATCACCCCGAGTGAACTGTTGCTACCAGATATTTTAACACTCGACATGGTTGAATCGCAAACGCAGTACCACACACGCCCCGACACAGTATGAATCGACGCGCTATATATGTACTGCTATCCTTTTGTTTTATTTTACCGCAACAGTATATTGCGTGTTTTGTATGGATGTAGTGTAATTCTTTATCGCCCCGAGTGAACTGTTGTTACCAGATATTTTAACACTCGGCCCGGTAGAATCACAAATGCAATAACACACACGCCCCGACGCAGTATGATTCGACGCGCTATGCACTGCTATCCTGATGATGATGAGCGGACGTCTGGATGTAGTGCAATTCCTGTCGACCCGAGTGAACTGTTGTTACCAGATTGAACACTTGACCCGGTAGAATCGCAAACGCAGTCACACACACGCCCCGACACAGTGTGAATCGACGCGCTATGCGCTGCTATCCTGATGATGATGATCGTACGTTTGGATGTAGTGTAATTCCTGTCGACTCGAGTGAACTGTTGTTACCAGATATTTTAACACTCGGCCCGGTAGAATCACAAATGCAATAGCACACACGCCCCGACGCAGTATGATATGACGTGCTGTGCACTGCTATTATCCTGATGATGATGAACGGACGTCTGGATGTAGTGCAATTTCTATCGACCCAAGTGAACTGTTGTTACCAGATTAAACACTCGACCCGGTAGAATCGCAAACGCAGTCACACACACGCCCCGACACAGTATGAATCGACGCGCCATGCGCTGCTATCCTAATAGGCAGTTGATCGACTTCCACATGCCTTACTCGTACATACGTAGTCGAGCATTTCCGCTATTTGTTGTTTGACGTGAACTCACTTTTTTTCTTGTTTTTTTTTTCCGACTAAATCTTGTCCAGGCCAGCTCGTTTTGGATCCCTCGTGGACGTCGTCTCTCGAGGATGCTTTAATGTGTGCCCCTGCTGAATACCGAGGCTCATAACCTATTCAGGCATAGTTGTTACACCCTTGACAGATGGTCGCACAGGCGGGCACAGGCAGCAGCATGCTGCAATGCTGGTGTTGGACAGATGATAATCCACCGATGATAAAACCCAAGAAGATTGATGTTTTGTAGAAGGGCCGCTTATTGGGCAACCAAAGTTGCAGAACAATAGACATCTGAGTCTAGAGGTGGTGGTGAGAGGAGTGAGGGTGTGGGGTAGGTCCGTGTTCTCTCTCCAGCTACCCAGGCTATGATCCGTTCGCTACAGTCAGTAGGACCTCGTGAGAGGAAAAACCAACCCAGTGGGTTATGCCGCATACTGGTCGAAACGGTAAGTATCTACTCGTAGGACCTCGTGAAGAGAATACAACAACCCGGCAGGTTATGCCGCATATTGGTTGAAACGGTATCATAACACGCCGCGTTGATATAACTATCGTCGCTGGTGCTACGTACTGTTGTGCTCGGCTACTGCAACATGCTACTGGTGGTGGAACCAGTACAACCAATTGCTTCCCCCGGCTACAGCAGTACCAGTGCTATATGTTGCTGTCCCCGGCTACAGTAGTAGTATGGTGACACCTACTGCTGTACCTGGCTACAACAGTGGCGATGACCATTGATCAGAGATGTAGGTGTTCACGCCCTAATATCTTTAATATAATATAAAGGTTACCTGTAGAGAGCGGAGCGAGGAGCGCGAGTGCACGAGTACCAGAGTGCGTCCCTGCCGTCCACGCTTTGCCGTAACACATTATGTTCTGTGTGATACATTGTACCCGCGTGTATGCACAGATAACAGCAGCAGAAGTAGGTAGTAGTTGGTGGTCTGCAGGTAGATCGGTGAATGCAGTAGATGGGGTTGGTGACGCTGAAAGCGCGGCTACCCGGCCCCCTTTGCCGCTTCTGCAACACTTGTGCTGCGGAGGAGGGGGGATGGGGTTAGGGAGGGTTTTGGACGTTTCGTTTAGGCTTGCAGGCTTTATCGAACCCATCCAGTGGATGGACGGAATACGGCATACGACCCATCATGTTTTACCGTTGCAACAAATACAAAAAAAAACTGAGCAAAGCACCGCTACCGGCTACGTACGTACCGGCCAGGTGTACCAGAAAAATGAGTAACAAAGATCCATGGTACAGTAGTTTATCTGTCAACAAGTAGCAGGCGGATGGAACCCGTCTCACATAACAGGGTAGTGCTCTGGTGATGTTCTGTATTGTGTTATGTTCTGGTTCTGTGGTCTCTTGCTGTTACTGCCCTATGTTCTTGTCGCCGATCTGCATGATCAGCAGAATCATGGCTTTTGGGCGGCCGAAAAAAGACGCCTTCCCCTGCATCCGAACGCCTCGCAGTACGTGTTGTTGCGGAAATTAAATTCCACACGAGATGTTCTACATTTTCCAAGATCTCATCTAGGTGGACCGGCGCTACCTCTACACTCTACGCACTACACCATGGCGATGCCTTACGCGACTCAAGTCCAGGACACATCCGGCGCGCAGTTCGACGCATCGCTGGCGTTGAGGACGAAAATTTTGTCGCTGTACAGCTTGGACACCAACAGCGATGCGGTAAGGGCTCACAAGTTGAACACAGCAGGCTGCAAAACGTACTACGATTCGTAGACATTTTAGAGCAACGCAGAACGCAGCACGCGCTTGGTTCGTCGAGCCCTCTGCGAAATGAATGCGTTGCTGCCTGTTCAGATGGAACGCTGCTCTATATAGCCGGGCTACCCGCGGGCACACTCCAGCTCACCTAGTCACGTGGCTGACTTGCCATCAGCGCAGCTGTAGTCCAGCAGCAAGCAACACAGTTCATTCCGTACGAACCCGTGCCTGGTCTGGAATGTGGGTCTAAGGAAATAATGCGGCGCAACTTTAACTTTCGAAGTACTTTGCTGGATAAAATACGACGACACCAGTACGAGTACGCATCGCAGCTGTACCGCCTTATCTCCATTTGCCGGGCAGGTATTGTACTGGTACAGCAGTACATATCCTTGATCCATTTGGTACTTTGCGAGTTTGCGTGTTCTGCTTGACAGCTCCCACTTACGAGCCTCGATGTAAGATCTGTGTTGTTTGTGCTCTAAATTCGAGCCAACTGGCTGCCACAGAACAGGACAGCCTACATCGTACAATGTACCTGGTGTTGGGGTACCTGTGGGTAGCGTAGAAGGCATAATGCACAATGCGCGCCGGTCTGATCGTAAATATAAGGGATGTTTAGATGGCCACAAAAAAAAAAGGGCAGCGGCCAAAAAGAGGTACACCTGGTCCGTTCGGGGCCAAAAACAGGTACATACTAAAATCAAGTTTAAAACGCACCCCACGAACCTGCCGTTCCTTGCAACGCAAAGTAGAGTTTTTTCATGTTCTTCGTGCTCGCCCGGTGGCTACGTATACGAGTAGCTGCTATTAATAGTACGAGGAACGAACGCCTGCTGCTGTATTCTCCCTTCTCAGCTTGCGACACCCCTGGTATTTATTCCAAGTCAACCACAATCCCGAAGGGGATCCTTCTATCTCGTATTATTTCGGCGGAGGTGTGCAGGCAGATATATCTGTGTGTCGCTCGAGTGGCGTGTACGTAGTGCGAGGTGCGAAGGGAGAAGGGGGTCTCCGCGTACGTCGGCGTTTGTATAGGGGGCATAGGGTGGAACTATGAAAGGCCTCTGGTTGGCTTAAAAACGACAAAAAAAAGGTGAAAGTCAAGCAGAGTAGAAAAAATCAGGTATACCTGGCATTTAAAGAGGCAAAAACCGGTACAACGAGTTTTGGACCAATGGCAGGGCACGTGGAGTGCGTTTTTTACTTGAGTTTAAGTATGTACCTGTTTTTGGCCGCAAACGGACAAGGTATACCTTTTTTTGGCCGCTGCCCTAAAAAAAAACCAGGCCGGGCTCGAACAACGTACGTAATGTACGTACTCGTACTGCTGTAGATCGCGTGCGTACGTACCTGTGGTACCTGGTACATAGGTACAAGCCACTCTTGTCCCCAAATATCTCAATTTTACTGCCACAGGTAATGGGAGCATCTGTGAAACGTGAAATGTTGCAAACGCCAGCCACATGCCCCCAGAACCTGGGACTAATGAGCCCTGTTCACTGTTTTTTTTTTTTGTTTAATGATTTACGGATGCTCCCAGTATACCTTATGCTCCGACTGTACTCTCAAGCTTGCCTCTCTTTTGCTCATAGTCCTCGCACTGCTATTGCTATTGTATTGTTCTATAGAGTACAGGGCACCTAATGAGAAGCAGTAAATCTGGTCCAGGCTGGATTTCTTATTTGAGAGAGGGTACTTTCTACACTAATTTCAACATAACGACTCCCGACAGGCCTGGCTTTCTTATGAGCTTGTTTCTTATTAGGTGTCCCGTACCTGACAGGTATAGGTTTTTTACTTTGTGCTTCGCATATCTATTACCTGGTATATGGTTCCACAGACAGATTGCAGATGCTTTTTTTCGTACCGGTTTGAGGGTGCGTTTCTCAAGAACCCCTTCCCCACCCCCAATTCGAACTACTGCTGTAGTCTGTACACCTTCCTTAACCCTTTTAGAAGTGCAGTCCCGTTATGGGGACAAACCACTCTAATTCTAAGTCATATGTCCCCAAAACGGGACTGCAGTTCTAAAAGGGTTAAGTATGCGTCTTCTGGGACAAAAGGAATTATACTCGAAGGGTGTCAGGCTCGTATAAGGTGGCTGGTGGCTACAATGAGGTACGTAATTGTATCGTAATGTAATAATCGGCACCTGTAACCATCACCAGTATACTTCCTGTATTTTTAATAGTCGTATGTATGTACGTACTGTAGTACTGTATATGCACTCGTAGCTTTGTTCTTCTTAGTGCTCGTACTGGTCCAGATTGACCCAACGTGCTATTACGATGGACCATAGTAAATAGGGGGGCTCTTTTCAACACAAAAACCTACCTGGTATATATTTTACTTTTTTTTCCTAACAATATGTGGTCCTGTTTACTATGGCCAACCTATCTATTTTACTTTTTTTCCTAACAATATTTGGTCCTATTTACTATGGCCAACCTATCTATTTTACTTTTTTTCCTAACAATATTTGGTCCTATTTACTATGACCAACCTATCTATTTTACTTTTTTTCCTAACAATATTTGGTCCTATTTACTATGACCAACCTATCTATTTTACTTTTTTTCCTAACAATATTTGGTCCTATTTACTATGACCAACCTATCTATTTTACTTTTTTTCCTAACAATATTTGGTCCTATTTACTATGACCAACCTATCTATTTTACTTTTTTTCCTAACAAGATTCGGTCCTATTTACTATGGTCCAGTAAGGTCCTCCGTGATAGGCCCTACTGTAACTCTTTTACTATTAACCCTTACTCGTATAGGACTGGAGTCCCGTTCAGGGGACAAATTACTTAGAATTAGAGTGGTTTGTCCCCTAAACGGGACTGCAGTTCTATATGGGTTAATAGTATTTCGGGGGGCCATAGTAAAAGGGACCAAATATTGTTAGTAGAAATGGTGGAATATATAGGTGTTTGAGTGTACCGCAGGTCCTATTTACTAGCATTTACTATGGTCCCCCGTAATGGTAGATAATCGATCCGTCTCTACTATAATTTCGAGTAGAGTGTCCCCACAACAATGTCGGTGCAGTTCTTAACCCATTCAGAACTAAAAAAAAAATCCCACATTAATTTCAAGTAGCTTGTCCCCAAATACGTGGGACCAATTCTTAAGGGGTTAAAATGCTCCTATGAGACTATTTAATAGTATAGATGGAAAAAAAAAAAAAACAGCTGTGAGATCGAGGATTTCGTCGAAGCTCATATTTCAAAGCAAGCTGCGTGGGATGTACGGTAGCCAAGCGGAGCCGAGGAACAACGGCCAGATCATGCCGTCTGGCTTAGATCGAGTGGGTGGTGCAGGTGGAAGGAGAGCATCGTATTTGTTTTCGTTTTTATGAGTTCAGACGGATCTGCAACCTGCAGAAGTCGCGTGCGTGTATAAGTATAACATACTGGTAGTAAGCAGTTCGTGGCGTGTCATTCATCGGGGCGGATAAGGAGGAATTGTTGGCCGCACAAACGGCTCAGCTACGCTCCCGTGCTTCTAATGTACAGAGATAGTAGTAGTAGTAGTAGTAGTAGTAGTAGTAGTAGTAGTAGTAGTAGTAGTAGTAGTAGTAGTAGTAGTAGTAGTAGTAGTAGTAGCAGTAACAGCAGTAGTCGTACTCATAGCAGTAGCAGTAGCAGTAGCAGTAACAGTAGCAGTAGCAGTAGCAGTAGCAGTACGAGCAGGAGCGGTAGCAGTAGCAGTAACAGTAGCAGCAGTAGTCGTACTAATGACAGCAAATAACAGCAGCATTAGTCCACACCAAGTATTGCTGTAGTTTCATGTATTAATAGTAGCAGTGACAAGTTTAGGAGGAGGTAGCAGCAGCAGCAGTAACAGTAGTAAACGCACGCGCACATGGCTAGAAAACGCCTTATACACCCTCTCGAAAGGAAGCTTGCTGCCTGCCTGCCTGCTGTTGCCACGCTCAGGCGACATCCGAGCATTCCAGTTTCAATGCATTCCTCGCTTTTTTACCGGCACGCGGGCAACCTAAACGTTTCCACGAGCACTGCTGTTATGCTTCGTATTGCCTGTCGCTTGCTGAATCTGATGGCTCCATCTTTCCCTTACTCTGCACGGCGATTAGGTTATCTCTGAGGTGTACCACCGTCGATGCAAGTTCGTCGACCCGCTCGTGTCCACGTCAGGACATCGGGAGATCAAGGTACAGCGGTGTGGGGGGCTTTCAAGGTCTAAGCAAGCGTAAAATCCAGGTTTTTACCAGGGTGCCTTTGTTATGTCGAAAAATATCCCATGGAGAGCCGTAGCGCTGTTGTGTGTTGTGGTACTTGTTCGTAGCGAGTACTTGTTACCTGCTTACTGCATTTGCAGCGCAGTATCTCTGTGTCGTAGTTTTGTGACCACATCACTGGTATCTCTCTAGGATGAAGAGTCGGCACGGACACTGGGTGAGCTGGATGTCGATGGGTAGAAAGGACGATTTAACGTGAAGAACACACACGCCTGGCACTTTTTTTAACCATAGTGGACCTGTGGCGCAGCGGTAACTGCAGTAGCTAATTGTGTTATTACGGTAGACCACAGTCAATAGGGCTTACGGTACACACAAAAACCTATATATTTCACTATTTTTACTACAGTAACATTATTTGGTCCTATTTACTATGGTCCCCTGTAGCAGTATATTGTTCATGTCGTCTCCCCTCCGTGGGGTTTCCACGTGTGGTAGCTGCACTCACTGCGTCAATTGCCCCGCTTGTTGTGGCATCTGGCGTTAACGATACGCCTGATCCCGCCGCCGGAACTCCAGGAGTTTGTGGGAAACCATGTGCGCACTGCACTCCATGTAATGTTTCAACTCTTATCCTGGTCGATCAGCACGTTTTTTCGCGCCCCCTTGTCATCTACCAGGCTCAATTCCGGAGCCTTCGCGTCTTCTTGAGGCAGTCAAAGGCGGAGCTGATCTCGAGCCACTACGACGTGGCAATGAGGTGCGGGCAACACTTTTCCCCACTTGAAATACGTACTTTTTTGGGCTCTTAAGGTTATGTACAAGCCCTGTCTTCACCTGTGAAGAGTTTTTCAGCTCACAGGTTATAAACCCCGTTCCAAATTGTTTTGTTTTTAGCTCTTAGCCCTTTTAGTACGGGAAATAGTATACCACACTCAGTTCAAGTAGTTTGTCCCCATAAATGTGGGTGCGGAAGTTTTTTTTTGAGATTTTAAGGCTAACTAGGGTTTTTTTTTTTCACTTGAACAGTTTTTCAGCTCTGAGGTTATAATAACCCGGGTCCCACTTAATGCATTTTTCAGCTCTAAGGGCCCGTTTTAACGAAGAAAAAAACTTCAATTTGGAAAAAAAAAAAATCAAATCCGCTTTTCATTGGTCAACACGCGCACCAGCACCGAAGATTGGGATCTTGAGGGGTGCTGGTGCGTGTGTTGACCAATGAAAAGCGAATGTGAATTTTATTTTTTTCAAATTGAATTTATTTTATATTCGTTAATATGGGCCCTAACGTTAACCCTGTTACACCACTCCAAGAGTTTTCCAGCTCTACGCGTGAGGCTTTACTGTTTTTTCCACTTGAAGACTTTTTTCAGCTCTGAGGTTATATAACCCTGTTACCACTTAAGAGACAAATTTAGCTCTATGATAAGGCTATAATATAACCCTGTCCCCACCTTTTTTTTTGTTTTCAAATTCAAATTCCAAGCGGTGTGCCCTCAAACTTGTTTTTGTTGCGGTTCTATTTTTGCGATTCGGCTGCTTTTTCTTGTCTTAAGTCCTGTTGGGGCGGAGGGATGGCGCCCAAAAATAATTTCTGGACACGTACCCTGGTAGGGTTTTGGTCTTGGCGGAGGGTTTTGGTCTTGTTGCCCTCCTGTCCATAGTTGGCAGCCGCAGCAAAAGCAGGACAGGCAAGTATTACGGGAAACATAGTAAATAGAACCTACGGAGCACACTAAAACCTGTATATTTGTCTATTTTGACTCACAACATTTGGTCCTATTTACTATGGTCCCCGGTATTCGTATCATGTCATTAACATGTGTATCGTGCTGCGCTACAGCTCCTTGCATTGTGCATGAAAAAAATTGTATAACTTGACCCCTTTTTAAGGTGCCCCTTATGAGGGGTGTAAGGGATACAAGGGATATAGGGGATATAATAGGGCTGGGAACTGGCTGACTCGGTCAGTAGCGAATATACTGTCGTCCAAATCAATCGGTATACCGGATTGTAGCAGTGTGCTGTCCCTGGTATCTCCTCTTTCCTCCCGGCACGCATTTGGTGGGTTTCTATACTATATGATGGCGTTTTTCTTGGATGTACGTTACATAAACCTACTGGCGAGTGTACTGGCCGGGCCAATCAGTAGATTACTACTGGCAGTATATTACTACTGGGGTGGGCTAATGTAGTAAACAGAACCTACGGTACACACAAACCTATATATTTCCTTATTTTTACCAACAATATTTTGTCCGATTTACTATGGCGCCCCGTAACACACGGTGCCGGTATTGTTGGCTGGCGCATACCGGCACTGCAGAGGGCATACCGGCACTACATACAGAGGAACCACTTGCTCAGCGCCTGTAACAACAATCAGTTGAGCGATAGCGTGTTTATACTACAAGTACGTGGCGACGGAGCACGTCCGTTACGAAAGTGCTGAAAAACAATAGATGTTCTTTGGGCAATACAAGGCACTAACCGCTATGAATAGCCTACAAAAGGGCTGGTTGACAGCAGACGAAGAACAAAGTACTGCGCAGGGCTTGTGCTGACGCATGTGCGAAGAGCTTTCCGCGGAGCGATACCACGCGAGGCACAAAACGGGCTTCGAGTCCAGGTGTTATTCAGCGCTAGCTCAAGGCCACAACTCGACGGAAAGTCGACGAGGGGGGAGCGAAAACGCCGATATATTTCCAGCTTTACATCAAAAGGAAGGCGTGTTCCGTAGCGGAGAGCGGTGATCGGGGGGGGGGGGGTACTCATGTCGTGCACGGCCGTAGTCATATGACCATAGACCCTCGCATCCCTACAATGCCGGGACGGAGCACGTTGGGTTTTCACCAACCAGGCAGACATTGCTTGCACCAAGCGCGAAGCGCCGTGAGGTATTGGGCGGGTCGCATGGAGGGTGAGCTGCATCCTGCTAAGAACCGCCTCTAAGGCGGACTTGCATATGGACGACAGCCTCCAATGAATTGATTTAATTTCTGGTGTGACCACTAGTCGGCTTAGTGTGTGGGGGCTGCTTCGGGGGGGGGGGCTGCTATGTGACCCCGGATCTGAGTAACGCCTATTATATAATAGGAGAGAGCAGGCGAAAGAAGGGGGAATATAACGCAGTATAGGACACTTCATAAGAAACAAGAAAGCTGGCCCAGGCTGGATTTCTTAATTGAGATAGGGTCACAAATATCAAGATAAACTCTCGTATTTATCATTTTCCTCTACATATTAGCCTGGCTTTCTCATTGGCCCGTTTCTTATTAGGTGTCCTGTACTGTAAAAGGGACAGAAAAAGAAAAAAAAGAAAGATAAATCGCAATTTTTTGCTGATGGTCGCGCCTTCACCTTAAGCGAAAGGAGCTGAAGGGCCAGAGCTTGGGCTTGAACACCATCGTCGTATCCATCGTCAGCGATCTGGCGGAAAATATGGGACGGCCGTTACAAGAGATGGATGGGACGGAGGCGTTACAGGTATACGAAAATTGTCGTTAGTAGTTTACTATTTTGCACACCTTAAGACACATACATGCACCCTTTTCGTCCATATACGAATCAGAACCAGACATGGTGTGCAGCTTTAACCCTTTTAGTAGTGGACTGTACATAAACAAACATTTCAGTCAAATCACAAGTGTTTTGTCCCCACATCGGTACTGCACTGCTATACGAGGGGTTAAGGGAATATGCGTTTTTTGCGTTCATGGCGGTTTCTCATTATGGTGCCTCCCCCTACGGTCCATGCATGAACATGAATAAGTACACGCTTCGCGCTTGGTGGTAGCAATGTCTGTCTGGTCGGTGAAAACCCGACATGCTCCGTCCTGGCATTGTAGGGATGCGAGGGTCTATGGTCATACGACTACGGCCATGCATGAAAATAAAGTACACACTCCTCCCCCCCCCGACATGCTCGGTCCTGGCATTAGAGGGATGCGAGGGTCTATGGTCATACAACTACGGCCATGCATGGATGCATGGCATGAGTACACCCCCCCCCCTCNCGTAATAGCGGCAACCGGCACTACTCCGCACACTGTTAGTACCAAACTGGGTAATCCCATCTGTGCCAAGCGATTCCGCAGGCGCTCTAGCGTACATACTGTGGAGGGTGGTACTACTCAACCGGCACTATAGAGGGGCCACTACCGTATGTACATCCTTGATAAGGTCATACCAATCCTTTTAGTACTGCACTGTACATGAACAAACAATTCGGTCAACTCCCAAGTGTATTGTCCCCACATCGGTACTGCAGTACTAAAGGGGTTAAAGCCGTACTTGTAGAACGCGCGATCGAAATCATAAGTATGTGTGTACAGCAGCTTGCACAGGTGAGATACTACTATAGTTTCGACGAAATCCTCGATATGACAGCTGATGCTTATTATTTTTGTGTTGATATAACCAACAGATGTTGTTTACTGAAACCGTTACACTACTAGGGAAGTGTAGAAGGCTCTTTCCCGGGTAAGAAACCCAGCCTGGACCAATCGCCCTGTTTCTTCCTACTACGTACTGAGGACACTATGTAATAGGACAAAGTGTTAGTGTTATTAAGTAGACCACAGTAAATAGGACCTTCGGTATAAACAACAACCTACACATTTCCCTATTTTTCCCAACAATATTTGGTCCTATTTAGGGCCCATTTTAACGAAGAACAACAAAAAAACAATTTGGAAAAAACAAAAATTCAAATCCGCTTTTCATTGGAGTACATCATACAATCTGATAGCTCGGATCTTCAAGGCATGATTTTGTCTTGAAATTTCTGTATCTGTGGTCCGCATATCGTACTTGTGGTCCGCGCTCGGAATATTCTCGCAATTTTCTCGCTAGATGCAAAAGCGGCGCAGCCGCGTTTCTCGCCCGTTTCTGGTCCGTTTTGGGTCCGGTTTGGGTTAGGTTTAGGGTTAGGGTTAGGGTTAGGGTTGGGGGTTGGGTTGGGTCTACGCGCGTACCTTGATCCCACCAGGAAGTACTTCCTAGCTCGCAAAGCAATGCGAGAAGTGAACAGCCCGCCCCTAGGAAGATCCGAGCTAACGCATTGTATAAGGGGCTCTTTCATTGGTCAACACGCGCACCAGCACCAAAGATTAGGATCTTGGGGGGTGCTGGTGCGTGTGTTGACCAATGAAAAGCGAAAATTTATTTCTATTTTTCCGAATTGAATTTATTTTATACTCGTTAATTCGGGCCCTTAATATGGTCCCCCGTAATATCATAGTAAAAATAGGGAAATGTAGGTGCTGCCTACGTAGTATTTCGGGGGGCCATAGTAAACAGGACCCATGGTGCACACAAAAACCTATATATTTACCTACTTTTACTTACAAAATTTGGTCCTATTTCCAATGGTCCTCAGTAAAATATAAATAGGTATACAATGAACTAAAAACAATAAACATGCACACTACGAATGAAAGTGCGACGAATGTTCGGAAAACGTTTTAGCCAAAAAATGGTATACCTCGTATATATCTATATCGTAGCACTCGTCCGTACGGTAATTGAAATACAACACGATTGAACGATGCTGGGTAGGCACAGTAGGTCTTTCTTGACCTGAGGAGACCCCGTTGGTCAGATACAGTTGGATAATGCCGGTTCCTCTACAGTGCCGGTTGAATAGTGCCGCCTACCCGCTATAGTGCCTGTCAACTAGCTTGGCATATATACCATTTACTCGGTTCAGGCGCCCCGTCAGTTGGAATACAGTAGTGCCGGTTGCTGCTATAGTGCCGTTTTCCCGCTATAGTGCCTGTGAAATCGCTTGGCACAGATGGGATGAATCAGTGTGGTATGCAGTGTGCGGAGTATATAGTGCCGGTTGCCGCTACATATACAGTGCCGGTATTCTTGCTTGACGACGCTAACCGGCACTATAAAGGGACCGGCACTACCGTCTGTTCCCCGATCGTATATGGTTGTATAGTGCACGTCTTTCTTGCCACCACTCTGACCGGGAATATAAGCAACGCTTGGCGTTCTACTCAGAATCTAAACGGTGCTTATATACCCGACCGGAGACGCGTGCTACGGTAGAGGTCCGACATGATTTGCGTGAGGCTGGTCACTTGAGCAGCTTTATACCTCCCAACCCAAAAACAGATTTTCGGAGGAAACTAAAAGTGCTACTGGTTAAAAATCCCACGGCCTACAGTAAGTATAAAAGGAAACAGACAGTCTGCAACACAAGAATCAAGAATGGTGAGATTCCGACGATTTTTTGTTAAGGAGCCCTTAATAGCCTTTACTAGGGTCATTCCAAAAACGTTTCAGCCAAAAAAAGGTATACCTCTACACCTCTATCGTAGCACGCGTCCGGTTTTGTGTGTGTGTGTCCTGGTCCAAAACGCTGGGTGCGTGCGTTGGTCCTGCGGTAGCTTTGCATACCTGGTATATATTATACATATATACCTGGTACCAGGTACAATTTGTTTTGGGGGGGAAAGTAGTGGTATTACGTAGTGAGGGTTGATTCATGTAAAAAATTCTCAACCGCTTTTATCCCACACTAACCCCCCAACACGTTTGTCCCCAGTAATGTGCGTTCAGTTCGCTAGTTGTACAGGGGTCAACTGAGGATTCAGATCTGGCTGTATAGCCCCAAATCGCTGCCTGCAGGCTTGTTTCGGGGACAGATTTCTTGGAATTCCCAAGTTCCAGAACTTGCTGTTTGTTTCGAGTACCGCGTGGAGCGTAAGACCATCGTCGACTTAGAGCAAAGCCGCCGTCGGCTTGGAGTAAGGCAGTCGGCGACGGCTTAAGGTTTTCAATAGAAGCAGGCTTGCTTTTCGTGGGTGGGGGATCTTTCGGAGGAGGCAACCTCCATTTTTTCAGTTTTTTTTTTTTTGTTTTCACCCCTGCATTGTGTGTGAACAACAAACGGCGTTACGTATGTATAGCGCGGCGTGGGCCACTCTGCGGAGTTTTTTGCAATGTTGTTCGAACTGTGGCAGCGCCAATTTTTTTTTTATCGACCCACCTCTTGACGCGCTCGATCACTCTCTCTCTCTCTGTCTCTCTCTCTTTTTTTTTTTTTTTTTTTTACTTTTCACAGAAATTTCACGGTGGTGGTCGTTGACGCCGACGGGTTGGTGCGTAACCACACGGACCACTGGTCCGTGGCATCTCTCCTGGAGACCAAACTCGGCTGGGTCTACAACGTGGGCCGTCGGGCGTTCGGGGCGACAACCTCGTTGATGATCGGGTGGCTGACGAAGGATAAGACCCCGCTTCTGCTTACCGGAGCGGCTGCTGCTGCTCGCGCTACGGCAACGGCTCCCAACCAGGAGACCAACTGCAAGTCGAACTGAGGAGGGAAAAAAAATGAACAAGAGAACCGCGTATATATATATCTATATATATAGCGGGCGCGGGTCGACTGCGACTTTGTCATAGGTGCGCGCCGTGCGTAAGGCGGGTCAAGAAGATAGCGGGGGTGTTGCGTTCGGGCAGGGATGTTTTGCAGGGTGTCTCCACGGATCATGACCCCAATCCGCGGGTCAGGTCAGGAATGTTTCGCGATCTCACGGGGTCGGGTTGGGTCGGGTGCTGTTCACGGGTCATGAATCGACCCGCGGGCCGGGTCGGGAGCTCTTCAAAAACTCTCGGGTCGGGTCAGGTCGGGTCGGGTCAGGAGGTTTTCAAATTCTCACGGATCGGGTCCGAATACCGTTACCCGACCCGACCCGTTTCAACCCAACCTGACCCGCGAGATTTGACCCGACCCGTCAGCAGCCCTGATGATTTGCCCCGCGGCACGGGTAATTGATTGTGCTCGAACTGGCGACGATTTTGAGCCATGGGGTTCGTTCTCCAGTGTGTATTTTGCGGGGGGCGCGGCAGGTATCGTAGGTGCACCGAGTAAGCACTGGTGAAATTTGCGCCTCCAGTTTGTGATGCCGTAGAGGGAAAGCAGGGGTCATTAGTAACCAGGGGTACGGCCACGGCTCCGCCCGTGATGCTACAGTAGTTATCCTTTTACGGGTGCATCAGGTATGGAGACATAACTTGCTTATTTATACAGTTTGTCGGTGCGGCACTGGGAATGTTTTTGCGCTTCCAGTTTCTGGTTGCCGAGTTAATTGGAGGCACAGACGTAATTCGTCTCTAGTGGAATATCGGAATGTACGTGCACGCATGGACAAACTAAAACGGCTACTCGTGTGTTCGCACGCTGTTAGCGGGGACTATTGTGGTGTTTTCGGCGGTTTCGCGAGGCGCTCTCCGCAGGTGTTATATGACCGGTTTAGCACTGCACTCCCATCGTGGTCGAAAAACACTTGAAATTAGAGTCAGATTTAGGTTTCAGCAGAGTGCAGCACTCGAAAGGTTTCTGGTTACGTACAGTAGTTAAGTCTCGGCTGTAGGTGCGACCTTTTTTTCTTGTCTCAGGGCGACGGCCGTGACTAGTCCCCAACGCAAGACCCTTACTCGGTGTTTGCGTCCTCGAGGCGGCAACCGCCCAACCGCACGAACCGTGGCACTTTGAGGGGCCGGATGCTTTGAATTGAGCATTAAAGTTTTCAGACATCGGACAGACTGGTCATCGACCCCCCCACTTGATGGTCTAGGTAGTTCATGGCAGATACACTTCCTGGTTTTTATGATCTAGCTCATGTTCCCGGGTGGAGGACGTATAGTGTCTGCATGATCTAGCTCGTATTTCCTGGGGTAGAGCTGTACTCTACAGATCCTGCACAGTGGCAGCTCACCACGGCAGGCTTGGATCTAGATGATCTACTGCTGTAGATAGATCATGATCTGTCGGAGCTGTAGGTGGTAGCCTGCACGGTACTCGTAGGGGAGGGTGCGCAAATAAGGTGGGGTGTGGTTGGGCATGATGGACTTTGCCGGCAATGCCCTCTCTGTTTTGTGACGAGGAAAGTCATTGGGAGTGGTGCTCTGTTGTGTTGGACGAGGAAGTTCGTTGATAGGCCCCTCTCTGATTTTGATGAAGAGTATCGTCGGTGGTGGTGTTGGTGGTGTCCTCTTTTTTTTTTTTCTCTTATTTTTTGTTGCACATCGCTTCGGCTATGCGAGGTGTGCATCGGAAGCATGGAGGTGTTTTTTTGCCTTTTGGCGAAAGGATTTCGGGGGAAGTGGGGGGGGGGAGGGGCGTATTGTCGTAGTTGGTGTAATGTTCTTGTGCATATTTCGGGAGAATGTAGCGGGCAACCGACGGAAGAATGTGGTTGTAGGCGACCGACGGAAGGATTCGGTCCAATGTGGCCTTTTCCCCCCGTGATTTTTCTCGCCGGTGTGGTGTGTGCCCACCATAGTTGGGCGTGGGGACGGGGAAAAAATAATTTAAAAAAAACGCCTGCATTTCTGGTGGTACTTGCTGTCTCCACCGAACGACGGTACATTGTTTTCTGCTGCTGTTTCTGTTGTTGGTGTTGCTGTTGGTGTTGGTGTTGCTGCTGCTTTTACTGCCGTTGCTAGCGCTGTTGCTGCTGCTTTTTTGTGGCTACTGTCACTGTTGTTGCCGTTGTCGTTGCGATCGCTGGCACTGTTTTCGCTGTTGTTGCTGTTGATGAATGGATGCATGCGACATTCAGCTGGCGACAATTGTCAGGAGCGGGGGTGTCCGTTTGCTTCCTAATCTGTAGTCGCAACCGCAGTCGCCGCAGTAAACGATGGCCGCCTGGAAGGCCCACTGCTTTCTTTTTCTCCCGTTTGATATATAGGCATACGGCGGGGGTTGCTGGTTATGCTAGTAGTCCCGGAACCCGGAAGTAACACTGATACAATATCGAAGCCAACCCATACGTGCGTGACTTGGTTGTTGACGGTGTTCGGTAGGCCTACTGTAATCTCGTGCACGGCATTCGGCACGAATGCGGGTTAGGTGGTGTCTCTTAGCATATTATGAATATTCGTTTGCCGAGTTTGAAGTTGGCGCCCGTTCTCTCGCCGGGGTCACCGAGGGTTGACGCGTGGGGCGGCCGGGGCGGTGGTGCGGTGCCGCTGGGGGTCGGGTGGCGGGCGGTAGGAGCCGGTCTCCCGCGGAGCATACCAAAACCGGCGTAGTCCTGAAGATCCCAAACGACACCACCACCATCACCACTACCGAAGCGTATTAAATAATAAGGAGAAGTTGGTTTGTTCTCTACATGGGAAAAAAAAACTAGAAGAGAGTTTGAAACGGGAGGCTGCCGTTTGTGCTGTTGAATGAAGTTTTTTTTTTTTTTTTCCAGCCCTTTCTTTCCTCGTCGACTCGTATCGAACTTTGTCGAAGCTCACTGGCTTAGGTTGCACCGCACTTTTATCAAGTTGCACCGCATATTTGTGTAAGGTATATTTTTAGAAACTTCTATGCGCGAAAAAAACGAATGCGGGGTACCGGGGGGAAGGGAATATGCCTACTGTGACCATGGCTTCTTTCAGAACGAGGGCCGTTCATGTCGAGCAACTTTTCCCCGAAAATTAAAAAAAATCCAAGATTTGTTTTCGCGCAATTTTTAGGACTTCTATATTTTCCAAAAATAATTTCCAAACATGGGAATGCGAAACCTTCCAAATGTTTTGTCCTCTGTGTTATTTTGGGGGAAAATTTTCTCGATAAGAACGGCCCTTAAGGGTGCTGAGGGTAAAAATTCCCACGAATTGGTTAGGCTGGAAAGTGAAAGTGATGATGAAAAAAAAAAAAGTCAGTCAGTTCGCGGAATAAGATGACTACTCGTACTATAATACGACAGTAGTATGTACTACTACTGCCGCAGTATTCGAAGATATAGTCGACATATTCGGTCGGAATGGAACATATACGATACTTTCTCGGAAGACAAAATTGACGATAATAATATCTGGCTGTCAAGGGCCAAGGAGAAATCAGCCATTTACGGAGAAATCAGCGAATATAGTTCTGAGGTACAGCAGAGAAGGAGAAGCACAGCAGTTGTTCTCACTATGAATACGTACCCGTAGGCAGATCCCGGGGTACACGAGCGAAAGCTGCACGATCATTCAGTATACTGGCGATCAGGACGATATACGTACGCATACCAGTCTACTTTTGGTATTTTTTTTTGTAGATGATTGGTGCCATCCAATCAATCCGCGGGAACGTATGTCGACATACCTGGCGATCTGTTCCGACCTGCTCACCCTTCTCTGCCTATCGATACGTACGTTCCTGACAGTTCACATATACTACGTACGTTAGGCGTACTTTTTCGCGCATGCGGAAAAGGGCGACTCAAATGCCTGGGATAGCGGCAACTCGTTCGCCACATGTAACACCAGGTACAAGTACAAGGGTTATATACAGTAGTACATACTCGTAATAGTATTCGGACGAACAAAACAAACAAAATGACCTGGTTTTAGAGTGAAAATCGACCAGACATATAATATAATAACCTGGTTTTAGAGTCAAAATGGACCAGACGTCTACTTTACCTGTTGTTCAAGTTAAAATCTCGATCGGACAAGGGAATGATTTCTAGAACAACCCACGCTAATTATCACATATATACGAGTACACGTAAAGGCTTATAGTTTCTTAGGGGACTCCTGTATATGAGAGAGGACCGACACGTGCTGCGGTAGAGTTAGCACTTTTTGGCTGAATCGTTTTCTGAACGATCTATTAAAGGCTCCTTAACCCAAATTCGTCGGACTTTCTTTTTTGTGACGAATAATGTTGCAGAGTATACTTCGGTCATGATATTTCGCATCCGGCAGCACTTTTATTTTCCTCCAAAATCATTTTTTCGGTGAGGTATGACGCTCCTTAAGTGAAGAGCTCAGAAAAAAAACACGGTGCACCTCTATCGTAGCATGCGTCGACCGAGTAGTACTACATACAGTAGTAGTCGTGTATCGTCTTGATCAATTCCGCCCTTTCAAACAACAAGCCGCGCAGTAAATGCATTACAGCAGGAGAGCAGCAGTTCAGTTGTAGGAACGTCCTGGGGATACAATAATTACTTACATACACGTAGTGCAATTGGAGTGGGGTATATACAAGATGATGCATCCATTTGTACGTATACTCGTTCGTCGTCTAGATATATATATGTGTACTTTTTTGTAAGACAAACAAACACACTCCTCGTTGCGGTGCTTTGTGGCAATCGACGATACCCACAGCACAGCACACCATCGATTGCACATCGCCCACACGACTCCAAAATAACGGCGGGCTCAACACACCATTGATTGCACATCGCCCACACCACTCCTAAATAGTATAGCAGGTATGGGGGAGTGGTATCTCTGTGAAGACGGTGCTATTCATTAAGTTGGAAGGTTTTACCGGTATACTGTTGTTTGTCGGATTTTTCCCTTCGCGTAGTTAGTGTCTCGCTGTATTTTGGTAGATCGATACTGGAAGTCGAGAAGAAGACATTTATTTGGTGTAGGGCTTGCCATTTTACCTTTCTTTGTAGTTATGTGCCTTCGATTGAAAGGAGTGTCGTCTTGAGAGTACAGCCCACAGCAAGCAGCACTCACTCGTAAATTATATGCGAGTACGAGGGCCCGGGAATAATGAATAATAAGGTACCTGGTATAATAATACCATACTTGTAATATATAGAACGCACGGCTCATTTTTGGGGAGACACGCTATAGCAGGCACGAAGTAAACTTACTTGGACCAAGACAACGTGCTCCACGGCAAACGCCACACTGAATCCTGCAAGCGTACGTTCGAGGATATTTAAGGATGGTGTTGTCGTAATTTGAACGAGGCAGGTATCATATGCTCCTATTATAAGGGTTCTACTTCGTACGTAAGGCTTATTCAGACTTCGAGATACTGCTGCTGTATGTAGTAGTATACCAGGTACAGCAGCACGTAGATGATTTTTGTTGGTGGCCCCATATTGCATGATGTATGGGATGGGCACACACACGCGCATGCATGTATGTATGTGTTGCATCCGTACGGATATACCTGGTACCAGGTATATATCTATGGGCTGAGTGTGACGATGGAATCATGCTGTGCGCAAAGAGCACATATTATATATGTACCGGTACTGCTGCAGCCTTGCTGTACACATGTGATGTGCTGCTCTCTCTCGTATACCTCGTATCCTCTTGTACGTACATATACATAATACGACGTGCCAGGTATCATACAGCGCAGTAAATAAGCGCACTTTTACTCGTACGGTGAAAATAAGATACGTACGTTGAAGATTAAGATTGAGGAATTTCCGTAAAGATACGACTACAGTAATAACAGTAAGATATCGATCGCGTTGAAGATTCAAGATTGAAGATTTTTACCAGAAAAAAATATATTCCGCCGTATGTTTCGTTTCGGCAGCGGCCCCCACAGTTTCGCACGCGATATTTAGCGAGTTCTCCCGCACGAGAAGGCTGTTCCTTGTTCCTTGAGACTACTTGAGAGCTCGAGAGAGAGAGCGTTCCTCTCAGAGATGGCACGAGAGCCGCGGTAGGTAGTAGATATACTCCCTCTGGTACGCTGCACGTATCCCGACAGCCTGCAAGTGCGGTCCTCTTCCCTCCCGCTTCCTGCCACCGTCCAAGGCTTCCACGGCAGGAAGCAAGAGGCAAGCCACCACCAGCCACCCGCGTGCTCCACCCCCATCAATGCCCGGGTTCTAAAGGTCAAGGATGTGTTGTTTCCTGAGGTCGATATATCGCCCTGGAGGTTGTTACTGGTCCAAACGGGTCGGCTCGAGAGTGCTCGGCGTAAACGAGGCTCGCCGCTGCCGCTGCTGTGCTTTAGGCACTCTGCGGCGTTCGTCGGTAAAGGTGCCACACGGAAAACCTTCACGGCGTTGCAAGGCGTGACTGCGGAGAACAGGGGACTGGCGAGGTAAAGTGCGATAAGGGTACGTACCGAGTACCGAGTACCAGGTATTTCCTTTTGTTATACATGCATGTCAAAGCACGTTGGCACGACGCAGACCCTCTTTCTACGAGTACTCGTATATCACATCATACTTACACATGATGAGTACCTCCTGTGAAAAAAAATGCGCAGAATGGTATCTGACTCGAGATCACACTATAATACTACTCGTGCGTGTACGTATGCAGGAGGACTGTTACCTTTAGGGTCGAGAAGAATCTTACGGCACTTCGACAGTAGTAGTTGTAGTAGTGCGTACTCGTAGCATCGCCCTGTTGATCACACCCAGGAGGAGCATCGGCCTGCATCCTTCACTATCAGTACCGACACAGAGGGGAAAATGCACGACCTGCGCGAGCGATGTACGACAGTATGACGCAGCTTGCGACGTGACTCGTAGAGACCATCCAACCCACGTACCGATCGGTAGAACTCACAGCTGCCGACGTACTTTCGTATACTACGTCGTACATATAATATATACCACCATTTGTATTTCAAAATGTGCGTTACAACTAACTGAATCATCAGTGCTCATGAGATTGACGATGTGCTCGTAGTGACTGTCATTGGCGGGGATAGCAACAACAACACCAGTGGCCACGTACGGACGTGGAGAAGGGGATACTGTGTTTTCATGATGAAGAGGGGAAAGCCCCCCCCCCCCCCCCGGGGCCGTCTCGTCCACAGCAGTGCCGAAGACATGCACAATAATAATAACCCCTGGCGTGTTTTGCGGTGGATGCTTGATTCGCCTCACTTTTCAGACTTATTTAAATGCAGCACGTACACAGTGCGTGCTCATCGTATAGGAGACATCTCAGACCCTGGTACACCCAGCTACCAGTGGTACCGACAAGGCAAAGAAAGGCTTACGACATTTTCATATTCCTGATGATGCACGTACATTGCATTGGTGTATGTATGGTCCTGGGGGTACCGCGCCCTTCCTTGTATATGTATGCGCTGTTTTAGACTCGTTGGTCCGTTCAGTGACTCGGCATGCTCTCGCTGTGTGACATGTACATGTAGGTATGTGGTAAAATCGTTCGGACTAACGGTTGGAGCGAATTCTTTACGGGTCTTCCTACGACGAGAGGGTTGTTGCAGACTGGACTGGAGGGTGTGATTTGCCCACAGATCAAACAGATCACGATCTGACTCACAACAGTGCTGTAGATAATCTACTACTGATGTACATAGTACCTGCAGTAGAGCCGAATCTGCTGTTATAAGTTGTTATGCAAGCTCCTCCGATTTATAATGTATGTACTACTGCTGTATACTATTAATACTGCAGTACTGCATTCATTCATAGTACAGATCCAACCCAGGAAATATGTGTGCGCTTTCATGGCAGATTTATTTACGACTCCCACTCGGCAACCTGGGCCTATTAATTAAGCACCTGGTACGTACGATATAATACGTAGATCATAACCGAACAGATCAGGAATATATCCGCCCTGCAACATTTACAGTATAATAGACCACGAAGTCGACACCAACCAGTGATCTGTGCCTAATGCGTTGAAGTTTCCGATAACCCTGCTGCATTTCTGCACCCTTCATCGTGTCGCACCAACAACGCGTCATACGGGGCCCGCGGCTGGAAGTAGACCTTGCCTGTTACTATCACTACTACTACTACTACTACTACTACTACTACTACTACTACTACTACTACTACTACTACTACTACTACTACTACTACTTGCTAAGCTAAGAAGCCGGAAAAAAAAAAAACGCAAAGAAAGGCAATCGAACGTGAACGCTACTTACTACTACTACTACTACTACTACTTATACTACTACCTACTACTACTACTACTACTGACTACTACGATTCCAGGTGTCGGTTTGGGTGGGCTGGTGTCCCGCACTGACAGTACTGCCTTGGGTGGGCTGGTGCCCCGCACTGACAGGGCTAACCTTGGGTGGGCTCCCCTTGCGACCTTGGGTGGGCTCCCCTTTCCCTCCGCGAATTTTTGCGATGTTCGCCCACACGGGCCACGTATAAGGATTGACGAGCTTTCTGCTCCCTCGGGGAGATTCGTCGCTCGTGTTTCTGCGTCCATCGATAGCCGTCCTGGCCGCAGGCTGAATTCGCCTGCCGCCGACGCCGCTTTCGCTTCTGTTTTCGCCGTACCCACCGAGGACGGCTTGGGCTCCGCAGACGCCCCACACACCGCGACTACCGTCGCCCAGACAACTTCCACTTCCGGGAGTTCTACACAAGGACAGTTACACAACCGACGTCGACCTTGTCCTACTTGTCCGATATCCGACACCATCGCCAGCACCGGATTCACCGCCCCTCTTCCGGTCACGTCGCAGCACAATTTCTACATCTTACTCATCACCGGCCGTTTCAGTCGCCAAACCAACATCTTGGCCAACATATATATTCCCCTCAGGGGGCGCCCACGTACCATCACTTCGGATAATGGCCTCCAGTTCTGCTCCAAGCTTTCTCTCCCTCCAGCGCGCTACACGACTTCAATAGGAGCCTTACGTGGTCCTTGGTGTCTCCAGGCCCACATAGCAAGCGCGCTTCCTCGAGGGACCCAACGTAACGTAGAGAAACATCGAGGCACGGCCGTGGAGAGTACACTTTCATACCGCTGCCACCCTCGATAGTTTCCCGTTTTTATGGACTTTGGGGCTGGGAGGGTTTCTTTCAAGGCCTTAAAGTAGGTATTTCTTGCACTTGCGGCGTGGGTTTGGTATAGGGTTTGGCATTGGGTTTGGTGTCTTCCTTCATTTTTTTTTTTCTTTCGTCCTGCCGACGCCCTCCCCCGCCAGAGCCGAGGGGGGCGGTCAGGGTAATGTGGCTACTCATACTGTGGCACAGGACTGTACTGTTATTTTTGGTTTATCCTTCTTATGTATTTTTCAGCAAGGCACTCGGCTCCCCCTCGCGGGGCGGGCGGTAGTGCTCATTCCCCGTACGGTGTCAGTTGTTTCCTTCTTGGTGCTAGTTGTTGCCTTCTCGTCCCCCCCCCCTCGCCTTGTTGGCGACTCATGGGAGGTCTCTGACGTTGGTTTTGTTCACAGCACCAGGTGCTGTGAACAAAACCAACGTCAGAGACCTCCCATGAGTCGCCAACAAGGCGAGGGGGGGGGGACGAGAAGGCAACAACTAGCACCAAGAAGGAAACAACTGACACCGTACGGGGAATGAGCACTACCGCCCGCCCCGCGAGGGGGAGCCGAGTGCCTTGCTGAAAAATACATAAGAAGGATAAACCAAAAATAACAGTACAGTCCTGTGCCACAGTATGAGTAGCCACATTACCCTGACCGCCCCCCTCGGCTCTGGCGGGGGAGGGCGTCGGCAGGACGAAAGAAAAAAAAAAATGAAGGAAGACACCAAACCCAATGCCAAACCCTATACCAAACCCACGCCGCAAGTGCAAGAAATACCTACTTTAAGGCCTTGAAAGAAACCCTCCCAGCCCCAAAGTCCATAAAAACGGGAAACTATCGAGGGTGGCAGCGGTATGAAAGTGTACTCTCCACGGCCGTGCCTCGATGTTTCTCTACGTTACGTTGGGTCCCTCGAGGAAGCGCGCTTGCTATGTGGGCCTGGAGACACCAAGGACCACGTAAGGCTCCAATTGAAGTCGTGTAGCGCGCTGGAGGGAGAGAAAGCTTGGAGCAGAACTGGAGGCCATTATCCGAAGTGATGGTACGTGGGCGCCCCCTGAGGGGAATATATATGTTGGCCAAGATGTTGGTTTGGCGACTGAAACGGCCGGTGATGAGTAAGATGTAGAAATTGTGCTGCGACGTGACCGGAAGAGGGGCGGTGAATCCGGTGCTGGCGATGGTGTCGGATATCGGACAAGTAGGACAAGGTCGACGTCGGTTGTGTAACTGTCCTTGTGTAGAACTCCCGGAAGTGGAAGTTGTCTGGGCGACGGTAGTCGCGGTGTGTGGGGCGTCTGCGGAGCCCAAGCCGCCCTCGGTGGGTACGGCGAAAACAGAAGCGAAAGCGGCGTCGGCGGCAGGCGAATTCAGCCTGCGGCCAGGACGGCTATCGATGGACGCAGAAACACGAGCGACGAATCTCCCCGAGGGAGCAGAAAGGTCGTCAATCCTTATACGTGTCCCGTGTGTGCAAAAATCGCAAAAATCCGCGGAGGGAAAGGGGAGCCCACCCAAGGTCGCAAGGGGAGCCCACCCAAGGTTAGCCCTGTCAGTGCGGGGCACCAGCCCACCCAAGGCAGTACTGTCAGTGCGGGACACCAGCCCACCCAAACCGACACCTGGAATCGGTAAAGTAGTAGTAGTAGTATAGTAGTAGTAGTAGTAGTATAATGAAATCCGTTGTCTAAATAGTCCAGTCATAATTACACTCTTCATATTATTGAAATAAAAATATATAAATATATTTTTGTTTTTTTAGAAGTAAAGATGCAGAGAATGTTCGGTTTTTTTTTTTCCTTCCAGAAACACCTGCGCGGAAGAGTATGCGTTATAGAGGTACTTTTGAAAATTTGATCGGTGATGTATACCCGGAGAAACATGTCCTAGGTGGTGTGGAAAATATTAGAAAAAAAAAGCTGCACGGACTATATTTGCTACGAAGCTGAGTGTGATACTTCGTTCGATCGCGCGTACTTACGGATGTTATATGTCCTCATCATGCAGGATGTACATCCCGTATGAGGGGGACACAATCTGAGGCTGTAGAATTCAGGAGGTGTGTGTCTATCTATGGGAGGAGAAAATGAAATAAAATAAAATAAAATAAAATAAAGTAAAGTAAGAGATATAAATGAACCAGTCTGAAATAAACATACCAGGTATACTATAGTGTTCCGATGAGTTTACGTGATAGAGTGGATCTAGTATTTGTAGCGTAATAAACCACCTGTCGCCATTATATGTGCTTGGGGTATTTTTATCGCGCGTACTCTGGGTTGTATGAGGTACTGTGAGGAAGCTAGTGTACGAGGACAGGGTATCCCTAGCCACAGGTCAGCCTATGGAACGGTTACTCGTTGGTACTCACGTGTGTTGTTTGCTTAGAGATAGAAGAAGAGCAGCTTTATTATTCCCTTTGCGTGATGAAAGACTGAAAGACAGGTGAGATGGCCAAATGCCATCTGGGAAGCATCCCCGGTTCCCACATAAGATACGCCTCCCAAGTACTACCAATACGGTTCTTATCCCTGATACCAGGTATTTACTAAACGTTTCCACATTCCACATCATACCAGCAGTACCATAACACTAGCCCACTCTGATGAGCCGTATATGCAGAAATATGAGAATTTCGTGGAAACCCCGATTCCACGAACTCAAACACGAGTCGAAGATGCGGCTCCTCAAAACCCACTCGCACATCTCTGAACGGCAAGGCTACGAAGCCACTTATTTGTTTTTGATACATAATGTTATATTTAAAATCTTGTACATAGAACCAGCTTGTGGTAAAATCATGCGTAGAGCTTCGTATTGTGCTCTTTACCATAGATTGGCTGATAACTCTATGATATATAAGAAGAGGTGTGCGAGGACAGGATATGGAGTAAAACTTGAAAGCACGTGGATGAATTTAACTAATTAGTGATTTGAATTAGTAATAATGTTTAATAGTCATTTGCAACTGTAAGATATCTGTAATGGTAATTAATAGGTAGGTGGGGTCTCAACAGGTTTACCCTTTAACCTGTTAATTTCGAACCCCCATTGTTTTATTAATATGAACGGAAAAAAGGGGGGGCAAGGGGACGGGGTCGGGGGGCGAAACAAACAGGGATATGCATAAACCAACCAACCAAGTTGGCAGGAGGTTTCTTACATTCTAGTTTATGCATGAATTTCCAAGGTTTTTTGGAGTTAAATGTTTGTATCAAGCAAAAGGTGGTCAATCAAACGATGTTATTACAATAGCAGCAATATTTGTCATCTGTTTGTTGCACTGAGATATTCATGCGTTGTTCGTATTTTACGGTTTCGTGAGGGCTGAGATCGCATGCGTTGCTGGTGGTATACGATTTCGTGAAGGGTATAGATAGGCCTGTGATAATTCTGAAATGATGGTATCGAGGTCAACAACGGGTGTTTAGGTTAGGGTGCGTGGCTGGGGGGGGGGGTTAGTACGTAGGGTAGGTGGTGGGGGATAGATGTATACCTGTAGTCGTTAATAGCATGTTTAGTTTGTATAGTATTGAACACGCGGGCGCAAACTGCAGGCTTAGTTGTGGGGGTGAAGATGATGGTTTTATAAACAATTTACACACACATATTTTTTGGTGTTGTCATGCAATAGTATTTAATTTTAAATAGATTACCGAACTCAGTAACTCCCTGTCTTCGTAGTCGCGGGTCCGCGTTGATCCATGGTCCATTCCAGTCCCGTTGATCAGAGCGTGTCGACTCAGAGGATGGCTGTTTTACGTACTTATCATTCCTCATTCACGGTGCATGTGGGTAATTTATGGACGAGTTCACGCGCGCGCGCGTTTGTTCACCTGAAAATATGCGGAGGAGGTCCAGAAGAAGTGGTCTTAGGTTTTTGTCGTCACAGGCGTTCGAGCAGTGCACTTGAAGCTACAACTCCTTGTCTATATACTACGTGTATGGTGCCTTGTTCATACTCTGACGGGGGAGCATAGTAAATAGGACCTATCGTGCACACAAAAACCTACATGTTTACCTCTTTTTAGTCACAATATTTGGTCCCATTTACTATGGTCCTCCGTAACACTGGTAGTATAGCTTTTCGGAAACTGGAACCTGGGGTCGCGTGCTACGACATGACGAGCATATAGGGACCTGCCAGAAGGAAGAAAGAGACGCGAAGTATACCACCAGTAGTAGCAGTCATTGGTACTACTACGTTGTATACGCTTCTTCCGAATATAATACCAGGTATTGTTTTACAGAAGGTATATAGGTTGTTGGGGTGGGGGGGGGGGGGGGGGGGGGGGGGGGATACTCAATTAATTTACGTAGCGAATGAGGGAGAAGAATATAATAGAGGTACTACTACACCGTACTGCTGTACCCCTTCTTGGCTGAACTTTGCTATGAATGATCGGGCTCCTTCAATGGGTTGATTTAATTTCTGGTGGGGCCACTTCCGGAGACAGCAATGGGTTTTACTATGTGACTGCCTCGCGGATGCCTTACCATATTATTACTACGTGATACGACCATTCCCCTTGTGCGGAGCAAAGGTTCTCCACCCCGCACAAATGATCTACTCGACTGCCAGCTTTGGTGACCGCCAAAAACAATCAAAAACAAAAAAAAACGGCACCCTGGTTGTCTAGCTCACGCAGCGAGTGGCGTGCTTTACGGCGTCGTTGCCAACCGACGCCAACCCAACCTATAAATATATCATATATTTATAGGGGGGGGGTGTAAAAAAAGGGGATTTTTTTTGTATGTGTGTTCAAGGATGAAGACCATCACGCTGCCGGATGTGGCAAAACGCAAGCAAAATAATATGTCAACACATACGTATAAGCAGTTAGTTGTTCGTTTGCGTTTAAAAGTTGGTTTTACTTTGTCCAACGCGAATTTGCCGACACATTTTTGCGAACGTGCGCGCTGTTTTGTTGGCTTCACACACACACACACACCTTAATCACTGAAAGGTGCAGCGATCGATATCCCCGGTCGGCCGTCTGACAATGTTGCAGCAGCAGTAGCTTGTTTCAATCGCACCATCCACACATACCTATGCACCATTATTAGACGAGATTCGCCGAGGGAAGAAAGAAAGCGCGGGGATCTTCTCGCGATAAAAACACAAGGCGCGAACCGTATCGTTATCGTAGTGGGGAGGGAGGAGAAACGCCTACCTTGTGGCCCCGGATCTGAGTCACGACTGAAGATGGGAGATGAAAGAAGAAGGGCGAAGATAACAATTGGGATGGACGAAAAACAAAATGTGGACAAAAATAGTAAATTGCAGAAGAGTCCAATGACTTCAAACATGAAAGGTGAAGGTTCTATCAATCGGGCCTCGATGACGATCGATGGGCCGTGAGTTTTGGCCTATTTGTATACAACTTGCCGCTGACTACTACTGTAGTTACTACTGTACGTACACCAGTTGTTGTGCGGGGTCCTTTCTGCGACGGTCAGCGTCTTTGTGTCTAACTTGGCGCGTTTGTTCGTGGCTCGACGTGAGCTTGTTATTGATATAACACCTGCTATATACTATACTTATACTGGTAGCTGGTAAGACAGTTAGCTGGCTCACGTTGCCACCCAACTACAGTACTGTAACTGTTGATATTGATAGTCGGCTTCAACTGCTTCAACTAGAGTATACCGTGTAGTGTGGGGAACTTTATGTGGCGTAGTAAACCAACTATTAATCATAGGTAGCCAGTGTAGTGCAGTGTGGTGCAGTGTAGAGTGTAGTGCAGTGTGGTGTAGTGTGATGTAGTGCAGTGTGGTGTAGTGTGGTGTAGTGTAGTGTGGTGTAGAGTGGTGTGGTGTAGTGCAGTGTAGTGTAGTGCAGTGTAGTGTAGTGTAGTGTAGTGTAGTGTGGTGTAGTGTAGTGTAGTGCAGTGTCGTGTAGTGTGGTGTAGTGCAGTGTAGTGTAGTGTAGTGTAGTGTAGTGTGGTGTAGTGTAGTGTAGTGCAGTGTAGTGTAGTGCAGTGTAGTGTAGTGCAGTGTAGTGTAGTGTAGAGTAGTGTAGTGTAGAGTAGTGTAGTGTAGTGCAGTGTAGTGCAGTGTAGTGTAGTGTAGTGCAGTGTAGTGTAGTGTAGTGTAGTGTAGTGTAGCGTAGTGTAGTGTAGTGTAGTGTAGTGTAGTGAAGTGTAGTGCAGTGTAGTGTAGTGTAGCGTAGCGCAGTGTAGCATAGTGTGGTGTGGTGTGGTGCAGTGTAGTGTAGCGTTGCGTAGCGTAGTGTAGTGTAGTGTAGTGTAGTGTAGTGTAGTGTAGCGTAGCGTAGCGTAGGGTAGGTTAGGGTAGCGTAGTTTAGTGTAGTGCAGTGTGGTGTGGCGCATTGCAGTGCAGTGTAGTGTAGTGCAGTGTAGTGCAGTGCAGTGCAGTGCAGTGTAGTGCAGTAAATCCAACTGTGATCAATAGAGCTGTGGGTCGGCACGACTAAGTCGCCATCTAGTCATTGGCCAGTATACAGTAGTAGTAGTTAGCCATTTCTCAGAGGTGCGGACTATCCGAGTTACTGGGTTTCCTCGTTCGTAGGAAGGATTGTTGAATGCGGGATACGTTTTTCATTTATAGGCGGGCCTCTCTCGGCTGAATTGGCTCGATTCGCTCGCCTGGCTTGAATAGACAGGCCAAGTGGCCATCAGCCGGCTTCTCACCAGCCGACTTGCCGAGTAAAGGCGATTCGTCGCCTAACGGCATCTACCGACCAGATTTTAGTCGTGAAATCCTGCCGAGTCACAGTTCTATAAATGAGCCCCGGTGTTACTCGTAGTTGTATATTAAGCCAACCACCGCCCTGGGGAATTGATGACCCACCCCAAGCCTGCTCACAGTAAGCTCTCTCGGTATGTCTCTGGCGGCAAATTGCTCTTCAATGAGTTAATTTAATTTCTGGTGTGGCCACTTCCGGAGACAGCAATGGGTTTTACTATGTAACTGCCTCGCGGATGCCTTACCATATTAACACTACGTGATACGACCATTCCCCTTGTGCGGAGCAAAAGGTTCTCCACCCCGCACAAATGATCTACTCGACCGCCAGCTTTGGTGACCGCCAAAAAAAATAACAAAAAAAAACGGCACCCTGGTTGTCTAGCTCACGCAGCGAGTGGCGTGTTTTACAGCGTCGTTGCCAACCGACGCCAACCCAACCTATAAATATATCATATATTTATAGGGGGGGGGTGTAAAAAAAGGGGATTTTTTTTGTATGTGTGTTCAAGGATGAAGACCATCACGCTGCCGGATGTGGCAAAACGCAAGCAAAATAATATGTCAACACATACGTATAAGCAGTTAGTTGTTCGTTTGCGTTTAAAAGTTGGTTTTACTTTGTCCAACGCGAATTTGCCGACACATTTTTGCGAACGTGCGCGCTGTTTTGTTGGCTTCACACACACACACACACCTTAATCACTGAAAGGTGCAGCGATCGATATCCCCGGTCGGCCGTCTGACAATGTTGCAGCAGCAGTAGCTTGTTTCAATCGCACCATCCACACATACCTATGCACCATTATTAGACGAGATTCGCCGAGGGAAGAAAGAAAGCGCGGGGATCTTCTCGCGATAAAAACACAAGGCGCGAACCGTATCGTTATCGTAGTGGGGAGGGAGGAGAAACGCCTACCTTGTGGCCCCGGATCTGAGTCACGACTGAAGATGGGAGATAAAAGAAGAAGGGCGAAGATAACAATTGGGATGGAGAAAAACAAAATGTGGACAAAAATAGTAAATTGCAGAAGAGTCCAATGACTTCAAACATGAAAGGTGAAGGTTCTATCAATCGGGCCTCGATGACGATCGATGGGCCGTGAGTTTTGGCCTATTTGTATACAACTTGCCGCTGACTACTACTGTAGTTACTACTGTACGTACACCAGTTGTTGTGTGGGGTCCTTTCTGCGACGGTCAGCGTCTTTGTGTCTAACTTGGCGCTTTGTTTGGGGCTCGAGGTGAGCTTTTTACTGATATAACACCTGCTATATACTATACTTATACTGGTAGCTGGTAAGACAGTTAGCTGGCTCACGTTGCCACCCAGCTACAGTAGCAACTAACTGTTGATATTGCAGTAATAGTCGGCTTCAACTGCTTCAACTAGAGTATACCGTGTAGTGTGGTGAACTTTATGTGGTGTAGTAAACCGACTATTAATAATAGGTAGCCAGTGTGGTGTGGTGTAGAGTGTAGTGCAGTGTAGTGTAGTGTGGTGTAGTGTAGTGTAGTGTAGTGTAGTGTAGTGTAGTGTAGTGTAGTGCAGTGTAGTGTAGTGTAGTGTAGTGTAGTGTAGCGTAGTGTAGTGTAGTGTAGTGTAGTGTAGTGTAGTGTAGTGTAGTGTAGTGCAGTGTAGTGTAGTGTAGTGTAGTGTAGTGTAGCGTAGTGTAGTGTAGTGTAGTGTAGTGTAGTGTAGTGTAGTGTAGTGTAGTGAAGTGTAGTGAAGTGTAGTGCAGTGTAGTGTAGTGTAGCGTAGCGCAGTGTAGCATAGTGTAGTGTGGTGTGGTGCAGTGTAGTGTAGCGTTGCGTAGCGTAGTTTTGTGTAGTGTAGTGTAGTGTAGTGTAGCGTAGCGTAGCGTAGGGTAGGTTAGGGTAGCGTAGTTTAGTGTAGTGCAGTGTGGTGCGGCGCATTGCAGTGCAGTGTAGTGTAGTGCAGTGTAGTGCAGTGCAGTGCAGTGCAGTGTAGTGCAGTAAATCCAACTGTGATCAATAGAGCTGTGGGTCGGCACGACTAAGTCGCCAACTAGTCATTGGCCATTTCTCAGAGGTGCGGACTATCCGAGTTACTGGGTTTCCTCGTTCGTAGGAAGGATTGTTGAATGCGGGATACGTTTTTCATTTATAGGCGGGCCTCTCTCGGCTGAATTGGCTCGATTCGCTCGCCTGGCTTAAATAGACAGGCCAAGTGGCCATCAGCCGGCTTCTCACCAGCCGACTTGCCGAGTAAAGGCGATTCGTCGCCTAACGGCATCTACCGACCAGATTTTAGTCGTGAAATCCTGCCGAGTCACAGTTCTATAAATGAGCCCCGGTGTTACTCGTAGTTGTATATTAAGCCAACCCACCGCCCTGGGGAATTGATGACCCATCCCAAGCCTGCTCACAGCAAGCTCTCTCGGTATGTCTCTGGCGGCAAATTGCTAGCTACAGCGCGGTCGAGTTGGCATCTGATTAGTAGCATACTTAGCCGGAAAACACGTGACGGTTACAGCGGTTACAGCGGTTACAGCGGTTACAATGGAGTTGCAGCATCGGTCGGAGGCGTACTAGGATAGGGCATGCCTTACAGCTTCTTTTGGGCAACATAATTGTGACTGACTGTTACCGACGATTACTGTCTATTACTGACTATTGTTACGGGAGACCATAGTGAATACCTGCTAGGATCTGCGGTAAACCCAAGCACCTACCAGAGCATATATGTACGTCTTTTTACTACTGTAACAACATTTGGTCCTATTTACTGTGGGCTGTGGGTCCCCGTAATATTAGCATTAAAGTATACTCCTTGACAGAGGAGTTACCCAGAAAGGAATACCACTCTGTCCCAAAAAATAAGAACCTTTTGGATTGAATATTAAGGTACAAACGGTTCTTAAATTTTGAGACAGAGGGGTATGCCATATAAGGCATATGCCCATTCGTGAGAATACAGCAGTGGGTATTTCACATATTTCACCCGCGTAGAGCAGCTGGTAGTCGGCAGGATTTCCCTAACTACAGCAATAACTAGTCGGTAGATGCCGTTAGCTGACAAGCTGTGACTTTAGTTTGCAAGTCGGTTTGCCGACATTTAAGTCAACAGCGAGCAAAGCAAGCCAACTCAGCCGAGGGGGGTCCAGCCTACAACTGAATACATACAAAGTATTTATATATTTATATATCTCGTATTCAACAATCCTTCCCGTAAGCATGGACAACCAATCAGTCGGATAGTCGGCACCTCCTGGAAGCGGACTATTAATAACAAATAGTCCGACTAATGAATAGTTGGTGACTTAAGGCGGTCCGACTCACAGCTCTAGTATTTGTTCCCTAGGCGGTTCATGGGAGCGCGCTCACCGTCTCAAAACTGCATGGTGTATCCGTCTCCTCGTAGAAAATCGGGACATACCGGAGCTTATGCGGTCATCTGACTGTCCCTTATAGTTGCGCATGGACCGTAACGGCGTGCAATGTCCCTAATCCTCATGCTGCCGTAAGCACATTTTAAGTTTTTTTGTGCTAATCGAAACGTCCCTTGCATCGATTGACAACTAATATTATATGCCGTGAGAACGTACGAAAGCTGCGACGTTCTTATATACTATCGGTACGGCCTCGGCCCCGCCCGTGGCGCTAGCCCTACGTTTCCCATAGTAGTATATGTAGTACCTAGCGTGCTGTGATGTACCACTCTGAACGGAAATGTAAGAACCACCGTGCAGGCCGGTATCGACCCGGGGGGTGCGGTGTTGTTGGATTTGTAGATATATGGAAGGATTTATGATCCGGGGATGGGGCCTTATCATCTCCGGGTGCGGCGGGACCTCGACGTTGTCTCGAGGAGTAACTCCTGCCGGGCGTTGGCTCCATGAGCCCCATCCCAATCAGCCATCAGACCGTTGGGTTGAGGTTTCCGCAACTTGCGGGTCGGTATCGACCCGGGGGATGTCTATTTTCATCCCCAGGTTGTTGGTGTTGTAGATGTATGGAAGCGTTTCTGGTCCGGGGATGGCACGTTATCGTCCTCGGGTGCGGCAGGACCTCGTCATTGTCCCGAGAGGCAACTTTCGCCGCGCGCTTCACTTGAAGAGCTCTATAGATCACCCCAAAGTGATTATTAAGGGAGGCATTAAGGGCATTAAGGGCATTATGTAGTGTGGTGTAGAGTAATGTAATGTAGTGTGGTGTAGAGTAGTGTAGTGTAGTGTAGTGTAGTGTAGTGTAGTGTAGTGTAGTGTAGTGTGGTGTAGTGTAGTGTAGTGTAGTGTAGTGTAGTGTAGTGTAGTGTAGTGTAGTGTAGTGTAGTGTAGTGTAGTGTAGTGTAGTGTAGTGTAGTGTAGTGCAGTGTAGTGTAGTGCAGTGTAGTGTAGTGTACTGTAGTGTAGTGTGGTGCAGTGTAGCGCAGTGTGGTGTAGTGTAGTGTAGTGTAGCGTAGCGCAGTGTAGCATAGTATAGTGTGGTGTGGTGTAGTGTAGTGTAGTGTAGCGTTGCGTAGCGTAGTGTTGTGTAGTGTAGCGTAGTGTAGCGTTGCGTAGCGTAGGGTAGGTTAGGGTAGCGTAGTTTAGTGTAGTGCAGTGTGGTGCGGCGCATTGCAGTGCAGTGTAGTGCAGTGCAGTGCAGTGCAGTGCAGTGCAGTGCAGTGCAGTGCAGTGCAGTGCAGTGCAGTGCAGTGCAGTGTAGTGCAGTAAATCCAATTGCAATCAATAAAGCTGTAGGTCGGCACGACTTAAGTCACCAACTAGTCATTGGCCAGTAGTTAGTCATTTCTCAGAGGTGCGGACTATCCGACTTACTGGGTTCTTCGTTCGTAGGAAGGATTGTTGAATGCGGGATACGTTTTTCATTTATAGGCGGGCCCCTCTCGGCTGAATTGGCTCGATTCGCTCGCCTGGCTAAAATAGACAGGCCAAGTGGCCATCAGCCGGCTTCTCACCAGCCGACTTGCCGAGTAAAGGCGATTCGTCGCCTAACGGCATCTACCGACCAGATTTTAGTCGTGAAATCCTGCCGAGTCACAGTTCTATAAATGAGCCCCGGTGTTACTCGTAGTTGTATATTAAGCCAACCACCGCCCTGGGGAATTGATGACCCACCCCAAGCCTGCTCACAGTAAGCTCTCTCGGTATGTCTCTGGCGGCAAATTGCTGGCTACAGCGCGGTCGAGTTCGCATCTGATTATTAAATAGTAGCATAATTAGCCGGAAAACACGTGACGGTTACAGCGGTTACAGCGGTTACAGTGGAGTTGCAGCATCGGTCGGAGGCGTACTAGGATAGGGCATGTCTTACAGCTTCTTTTGGGCCACATATTTGTGACTGACTGTTGCCGACTATTACTGTCTATTACTGACTATTGTTACGGGAGACCATAGTGAATACCTGCTAGGATCTGCGGTAAACCCAAGCACCTACCAGAGCATATATGTACGTCTTTTTACTACTGTAACAACATTTGGTCCTATTTACTGTGGGCTGTGGGTCCCCGTAATATTAGCATTAAAGTATACTCCTTGACAGAGGAGTTACCCAGAAAGGAATACCACTCTGTCCCAAAAAATAAGAACCTTTTGGATTGAATATTAAGGTACAAACGGTTCTTAAATTTCGAGACAGAGGGGTATGCCATATAAGGCATATGCCCATTCGTGAGAATACAGCAGTGGGTATTTCACATATTTCACCCGCGTAGAGCAGCTGGTAGTCGGCAGGATTTCCCTAACTACAGCAATAACTAGTCGGTAGATGCCGTTAGCTGACAAGCTGTGACTTTAGTTTGCAAGTCGGTTTGCCGACATTTAAGTCAACAGCGAGCAAAGCAAGCCAACTCAGCCGAGGGGGGTCCAGCCTACAACTGAATACATAAAAAGTATTTATATATTTATATATCCCGTATTCAACAATCCTTCCCGTAAGCATGGAAAACCAATCAGTCGGATAGTCGGCACCTCCTGGAAGCGGACTATTAATAACAAATAGTCCGACTAATGAATAGTTGGTGACTTAAGGCGGTCCGACTCACAGCTCTAGTATTTGTTCCCTAGGCGGTTCATGGGAGGGCGCTCACCGTCTCAAAACTGCATGGTGTATCCGTCTCCTCGTAGAAAATCGGGACATACCGGAGCATATGCGGTCATCTGACTGTCCCTTATAGTTGCGCATGGACCGTAACGGCGTGCAATGTCCCTAATCCTCATGCTGCCGTAAGCACATTTTAAGTTTTTTTGTGCTAATCGAAACGTCCCTTGCATCGATTGACAAATAATATGATATATATGCCGTGAGAACGTACGAAAGCTGCGACGTTCTTATATACTATCGGTACGGCCTCGGCCCCGCCCGTGGCGCTAGCCCTACGTTTCCCATAGTAGTATATGTAGTACCTAGCGTGCTGTGATGTACCACTCTGAACGGAAATGTAAGAACCACCGTGCAGGCCGGTATCGACCCGGGGGGTGCGGTGTTGTTGGATTTGTAGATGTATGGAAGGATTTATGATCCGGGGATGGGGCCTTATCATCTCCGGGTGCGGCGGGACCTCGACGTTGTCTCGAGGAGTAACTCCTGCCGGGCGTTGGCTCCATGAGCCCCATCCCAATCAGCCATCAGACCGTTGGGTTGAGGTTTCCGCAACTTGCGGGTCGGTATCGACCCGGGGGATGTCTATTTTCATCCCCGGGTTGTTGGTGTTGTAGATGTATGGAAGCGTTTCTGGTCCGGGGATGGCACGTTATCGTCCCCGGGTGCGGCAGGACCTCGTCATTGTCCCGAGAGGCAACTTTCGCCGCGCGCTTCACTTGAAGAGCTCTATAGATCACCCCAAAGTGATCATTAAGGGAGGCATTAAGGGCATTAAGGGCATTAAGGGCATTAAGGGCATTAATGGCATTAAGGTCATTAAGGGCATTAAGGGCATTAAGGGCATTAAGGGCATTAAGGGCATTAAGGGAGGAAAGTAAAAGTGCTATCCGATTAACCATCCCATGGCCGAAGCATGCTATTAATAATTTGTTATAAGCTGCTTCTCTTCTACGCTTGACTCTACGGAAAGTGAGTAACACCAAGGATGCTTAATAGACAAACCTGCAAGGGGATACTCTGTGTCTCACCCAGTCTTATCACAAATTAATAGGAACACGATTGCAACAAAAATAAAAAAATGGCAGTCCGCCGAATTTGGGTGGTGAGCTCGATCATTCAGAAACCATTTCAGCCGAAAAGAGCTATCTCTATCGTAGCACGCATCCCACTCAGCCATTATTAGCAGATGGAGGTGGGGTTGGCACACCTTACGAGGCGGCATCGACCCGGGGGGTGTCCGTTTCCGTCCCCGGGTTGTTGGTTTTATAAAAGTATGGAAGCGTTTCTGGTCCGTAGATGGGACCGTATCGTCCCAGGGTTCGGCGGGACCGCGCCATTGCCCCGAGGGGCAACTCTCGCCGCGAGCTGGCTCAATGAGAGCCAGCAAAATCAGCAATCAGAACGTGGGGTTGGGGTTTCCACACCTTGCGAGGCGGTAACGACCCGGGATATGTCCGTTTTCGACACCGGGTTATCGGTTTTGTAGATGTGTGGAACAGTTTATGATCCGGGCATGGGCCACTACCACCCTCGAGTGCGGCGGATCTCACCGTTGCCCCGAAGGGTGACTCTCGTTGCGCGCTGGCTCTATGAGCCCCAGCCGACATAGCAATTAGCCGATGGGGGTGGCGTTTCGACACCTTGCGAGGCGATAACGTCCTGGGGTTGGTCTATTTTCGTCCCCAGGTTGGTGGAGTTGTAGCTGTATGGAAGCTTTTCTGATCCGGGGATGGGGCCCTATCGTCCCCGGGTACGGCGGGACCTCGCCATTGCCCCGAGGGGCGACTCTCGCCGCGCGCTGGCTCAATGAGAGCCAACCAAATCAGCAATCAGGACGTGGGGTTGGGGTTTCCACATCTTGCGAGGCGGTCACGACCCGGGATATGTCTGTTTTCGACACCGGGTTATCGGTTTTGTAGATGTGTGGAACAGTTTATGATCCGGGCATGGGCCACTATCACCCCCGAGTGCGGCGGATCTCGCCGTTGCCCCGAGGGGCGACTCTCGCTGCGCGCTGGCTCCATGAGCCCCAGCCCACTCAGCAACCAACCGATGGGGGTGGGGTTTCCACACCTTGTGAGGCGGTATCGGCATGGAGGATGTTCGTTTTCGTCCCCGGGTTGTTGGAGTTGCAGATTTATGGAGATTCTTCTGATCCGGGGATGGGACCGTATCGTCCCCGGGTGCGTCGGGACCTTGCCATGGCCCCGAAGGGAAACTCTCACCGCGCGCTGGCTCCATGAGAGCCAGCCCACCCCGCAATCAGAACTTGGGGTTGGGGTTTCCACACCTTGCGAGGCGGTATCGATCAGGTATATGTCTGTTTTCGACACCGGGTTGTTGGTTTTGTAGATGTGTGGAACGTCGTATGACCCGGGGATGTGCCACTATCATCTCCGGGTTCAACGGGACCTCGCCGTTGCCCCGAGGGGCGAATCTCGCTGCGCGCTGGCTCCATGAACCCCAGCCGACACAGCAATTAGCCGATGGGGGTGGCGTTTCGACACCTTGCGAGGCGATAACGTCCTGGGGGGTGTGTATTTTCGTCCCCGGGTTGGTGGAGTTGTAGATGTATGGAAGCTTTTCTCATCCGGGGATGGGGCCCTATCGTCCCCGGGTACGGCGGGACCTCGCCATTGCCCCGAGGGGCAACTCTCGCCGCGCGCTGGCTCAATGAGAGCCAGCCAAATCAGCAATCAGAACGTGGGGTTGGGGTTTCCACATCTTGCGAGGCGGTATCGATCCGGGGTGTGTCCGTTTTCGACCCCGGGTTGTTGTTTTTTTAGATGTATTGTTATCTGGGGGTGGGCCACTATCATACCCGGGTGCTGCGGTACCTCGCCGTTGCCCCGAGGCGGTGGGGTTTTCACAACTTGCGGAGCGGTATCGACCCAAGGGGTGGCCGATATCTTCCCCGTGTTGTTGGAGATGTAGATGTATGAAAAGACTTATGATCAAGGGATTATATCTTATACTCCCCGTGTGCCGCTTTCTCCATGAGCGTCAGTCTATCAGTGACCAGTCGATAGTGGTGTGGTCTCCACACCGTGCGGGGCGGCGTCGACCCGGGGGATCGCCATTGTTGTCCCCGCTTGGTTGGACTTACAGTGACGTGGATCGATGTATGATCCGGGCATGGGATCCTATTCTCCCCGGGTGTAGTGAAACCTCGACGGCTCTATTCCGAATTGATTTTCTAGAAGAGCCAGCGGCCTCTGGCATGGATTTGGCCAACCAATCAGCAGCCGATTTCGTAATTCAACATTTTATGTCAGCAGCTACTCGTAGATTGGCTGGATGGTTGTCAGGACTTCCTCGGGATTGTGATACGTCCACGACTGTCGGCAGTGCTCGGTACGCGACGGCCAGGACTCGGCGCGACTTGAGATACAGTGCCCCGCTTATTGCGTCTCGCACTCTCTCTACCGATACCGCAAGGCGGGACTGAAACGCTCTGGATCGCGAGAATCGTGAGACCATGACGACAGTACTCGGAGTATGCTATGATGTACCATTCTGAACGGAAATATAAGGACCACTGGTGAATAAATGTAGAGTTCAATTTCTCGTTACATGGCCGTCCGTTGTCACTGTTGTTGAGGTTGTAGCGATGCTCAGCACGCGACGGCCAGGACTCGGCGGGGCAGGAGACTCGGCGTTCCAGTTGTTGTGGCACCCAACCTCCGTACCGTATGGGGCAAGGCTGGAATGAAGCGCTCTGGAGCTGGATAGTGAGGTCATGATTCCAAACAGACAGACTATTAATAACAGCATTTGATAATATAGATACATTTACATGCACATTTGGAGCGATATAAACTTTGTTGGGCACTCTTATAAGGTCCCTGGGTGTTTACGTACCAGGTGTACTGCAGTATGAGGAGATGCTTTCCTCCACTAACCAACCTTGACCCCTAATGCCCCTCTTTGAAACTGACGCAAAGCTCCGCCCTGCACCCCCTTCTACGTTTCTTTGGCGCAGGCGAGCGAAAATGAGGGTCAACGCACGCTCCCCGATGTTGACATTTCTCAGTGGTTTGGCTTCGATCGTCATGCAGTTCTTCATACTCCTGCAGGAATTGTTTGCACAGGTACGGCGAGCGACACGCTATTAATCGTACTGATAGCTGGTGCTATGGTATATGGTACTCGTGTCGTGCACGGCCGTAGTCGCATGATCATAGACCCTTGCATCCCTACAATGCCGGAACAGAGCACGTTGGGTTTTCACCAACCAGGCAGACGGTATATGGGGGATGTACTCATGTCGTGCACGGCCGTAGTCATAAGACCATGGACCCTCGCATCCCTACAATGCCGGGACGGAGCACGTTGGGCTTTCACCAACCAGGCAGACATTGCTTGCACCAAGCGCGAAGCGCCGTGAGGTATTGGGCGAGTAGCATAGAGGGTGAGCTGTATCCTGCTAAGAACCGCCTCTGAGGCGGACTTGCATATGGATGACAGCTTCCATGAGTTAATTTAATTTCTGGTGTGGCCACTTCCTGAGACAGCTTTGGGAGCACTATGTAACTGCCTCGCGGGTGCCTTACCATATACACACTACGTGATACGATCATT
>MEHQ01002894.1:194214-196990 GCA_008828725.1 Saccharina japonica | reverse complement strand
TTTTTTTTTTTTTTTGCTCTTCCCCTCCCACTAGTGGCTGCGCCGCTCTCGTCGTCGAGGTCTTCAAGTCCCTCAGCGTTGGTGATAAAGAGGGATTTCTCCAGAAGAGCCTGGAGGCGGTAGGTTGTTTAAGGGGACAGGGGTCAGGATTAATAGGTTTTCGGAGGTCACGGAGAGGTACATATGTGTGTGTTGCATGTGTGTACGAGAGCGTGTGCTCCTTTTTTTTCTGGTATTTTGTTTACCCTTTTTAAGGAATGGTATTCGCGTTTTCGTTTTTTTTTTTTTTGGGGGGGGGGGAAGGACAAAACTATTTGGAAATACAGTTTAGTGGGTACCCCGACTTAAGAGCGCCCCGTGACAATCTTAAGCCAAAACGAGCGTTCTTAAGTACACATTGCTCTTATCTGTAGTTGGAAGTATATAGCTTTTAGTATAGGCGGGACATGCCGATTTTGGACCGCTCTTAAATCACGAGTGGTCTAATCTAAAGCGCGCTTAAATCGGAGCACCCACTGCCGTAGTGCGGAACGGGGTCCTGCAGCACAAAAACAAAGTGGAATGTGATCGAAACAAATCAATCATTAACGGATGGATGGATGCATGCGTGTGTTAAGATGGTTTTCCGGTTTTTCCAAGAAAAACAAAACACACACATATCCCATCCACTCTGGCCAGTAAAGGTGACTACTTATATTACCAGGGTATGTATTCCCCTCGGGCTCGCGGGATAGACGGGGGTCACGCACGGCTTTGGTCCGCATTTTTTTTTGTAAAAAAAAAATTAAACACGGAGTTTACAGCAACAGCAGCAACAACGACAACAGAAGCCGCAACAACAACACCACCGCCAACACTACCAACGCCCCAAAGACTGCAACAACACCCAATACCACGACCACGACCGACAACATTTACCAACAACAATACCACCACCACCACCAATACCACCACCGACATCAACACCAACACCACCCACAGCACAGCACCACCACCACCACCACAAGCAGCAACAACAGCAGCAACAGCCTCCCTCCTAGATGCCAGTACTACCCCAGTAGCTCATACACACACCCCGCCACAAAGCCCCCCTGAGCAAAAAAGCCTCCGCAACCAAAAATGTCAGCATTAACCCCTCTAAACCTGCACGCGCGTTTTCGGGAGAAAGCTATTTGGCACTACACTGGGATGTTTTATCAATGATGGGNCTGTCCGTCCACCTTTCTGATGGCGTCTGCCTCCGCGCACAAAAGTGAGATGGACATTGCTGTCTACACAGAGGGCCAAAAAGGCCCGTGCATCTGAACTTTTGCGCCTGACGCACCAGTGCCGACCCAACTCCACTGCTGCGCACGCTTCGCGGCGGGCGCGCAGCAGCAAGAAGGTATCGGTCCGCTTGAGGGTGAGTCTAGCCTTGCTAGCTAGAAAGACCCCCCCCCTCGCTATGGGTCATGCCAAAGCAAAAACCTTGCCGAGGCAGCGAGGGGAAGAAGGGGAATATTAAACCACTTACTTGGGGACAAAGGCGTACTCGGAATTGGTGTGGATTTTGTTTTTCAGGTCCAAATGGGTTACACAATAGTATAACCCCAAACTGGTCGTTTTTTCTTGCGTTGCAATATTTCTCATTTTATACTTCAACCGTGGGACTGTTCATCACCGATCGGGTGTATACATACATACAGCAGAAGTACTGTCTGTAGTACTACATTTTTTTGTGTTGTGTTTCCTTTACAATCACTATCATCAGTTCTTGGGTGAGTGAGGTACGACGCCTGCTACGATAGAGATGCGTCCCACGTTTTTGTTTCGGAGAGTGGTCATTTGAGGAGAGCTTCAGACTCCGCCCAAACACTGATCTGGGAGGAAACCAGAAGAACGCTCCCATACGTAGCCAAACGATGCAACCAAACCTTTTGAAGCATAAAAATGGTGGAACTCCGGCGATTCAGAAACGTTTTCAGTCTGAACGTGATCCTCCTATCGTAGCACGCGCGTCATATATACAGAGCTGCTGAAGCGGACACACCTTCAGGAAAAACACGGTGAGCTTCTACCGCAGCACCCCTGCCAGGGCCCATTCGCCCCGCCTAAGAGTATCGGTCCCGACATCATCCTGGGCTGAGTGGGGAGGTTTTCGTTCCTTCTCTGGTTCCTTCTGTCGTCTGGCTTCCCATCTTATAGCCCTTTTGGTCTCCATAGTCAGAGGTTTTAACAAAGATAAAAACAAGAGGTCTCTTATATTGAAGAGAAGCTTGCTTCCAAGCCAGCAACGAAATGGTAAAATCCCTGCAACCCCTTCCATCTTGTATCTCGGTCATACAGCACCTACCTGCCAGTCGGAACTGTTTTGGGCACAAAGCAGGGGCAACACCCATCGTTCTATCCTGGGCCGCGGAGAGAGCGCGCATAAGTTGTAGCGGAGAACGCATGTATACGTCAGGGTAACGAGGGTGCATTGCATTGTTGGGAGTATGGAGACAGCACAGCCTACATTATCTGTATACATATACCCTGTCCATAGACCACCGACGTATGGCCTGCTGTATACCGACGTATGTCGACACAAACAGTACGAGAGAATTACGCTGCACGAACGTTTGAGCCCCTGCTGCCGATGTGCCGTATCCTCCTCGTCCTCTCCGGCCCGTGCTGCGATAGAGGTATCGGTATACCGTTTTTTTTCGGTGAAACGTTTTTCTGAACGATACACCTCCTTAACCCAATACCGTCTTGTGCAACTTTCAGTCTTGTGCTTCACTATTTTCCAGGGCAT
>MEHQ01002894.1:179214-189214 GCA_008828725.1 Saccharina japonica | reverse complement strand
TAGCAAACAGCAGCAGCAGCAGCAACAACAACGACAGCGATATGTAGCAAGAAAGCACGTAAAACGACGAGCAGGAAACACCAAGGAAACAGCAAGCTTCAACACCAGCAGCAACAAAAGACAACGAAAAAAAATCCCAGCAACAGCGACAGCAGTAACAGCAGCAACAACATCAAAGGCTAAAACAACAACAGCAACAGCAGCATCAGCAAAAACTACAACGCCAACACCGCCACCACCACCAACACCACCACCACCACCACCACCACCACCACCACCAACAGCAACAACATCAACATCAACGAGCAACAAACACGCGGCAAGGACCACCCAACAGTCAGGAAGGCCACCAGTACCCAACGTGACAAAGCATACCCTCCCAAACAAAACAAAATCTGGACATTTTATTCAGTTTGCACGCGGTACGCTTCTCTAGCGTACACGCAACAAAAACACCACCACCACCACCCGTGCCACAACTGAAGTCACAACCATACTATTACAGGGGACCATAGTAAATACTAGTAAATAGGACCAAATGTTGTTAGTAAAAATAGATAAATATATAGGCTTTTCTGTGTACCGTAGGCCATGTTTACTATGCTCCGTCCCGGCATTGTAGGGATGCGAGGGTCTATGGTCATACGACTACGGCCATGCATGAAAATGAAGTACGCCCCCCCTCGTCATACTGGGTGCAGTTCTCTCAATTGACAAGCTCAATCTCTTGATAGTCAGGCAGCAAGATGTCGGCCAACCTCATGCCGCCCCCACGATATATTACGGGGGACCATAGTAAAACCAGGTAGTTATACAGCTTTTTTGGGTGTACCGTAGACCCCTTTCACCATGGGCGCATGCTACGATAGCTCTAGGGTGCACAATGTTTTTTTTCTGAGCTCCTCACTTAAGGAGCGCCATACCTCACCGAAGCAATGATTTTGGAGGAAAATGGAAGTGCTGCCGGATGATAAGTATCCTGACCGAAGCATACTCCGAAACATATTTCGTCACAAAAATGAAATTTCGACGAAATCGGGTGAAGGAGGGTCCTCTAACAGACCGTCCAGAAAACGATTCAGCCAAAACGTGCTACCTCTACCGTAGCACTCGTCTATGGTCCCCGGCAGTAGCACCTATCCAGGCCGAAAACGTTGCCATACGGTACAAATATCCCTGGTAGGAAGCTGCAGTAGCAAAAAAACAATAGGGGGGCTGTTTAGCCCGAGAAACCTGTGGGAAAGAGAGATAGCTCACTTTTTTCCCGAAGTTTTAAATCGAGCCTGCTCCTTACCATTCTTTACCGCGTGCTCCTTAACTGTTTCCTACGTGTAGTGCTCGTAGCGTTACACCGTCCTATTCTTGCCCGTGGGGATGGGCTACGGAACATGCCCCTTGGTTACGTTTGTGGGGTGTGTGATCAAGGGTCGCTGGGAAGCAGGTCGTCTTGAGGGGAAAGAGCTCCCCACACGAAGCACCGCCTTTTCCTATCATACTAATGACGCATGCTTACGATAGAGGTGCACCATGTTTTTTCCTAGAGCTCCTCACTTAAGGAGCGTCATACCTCACCGAAAAAAAATGATTTTGGAGGAAAATATAACTGCTGCCGGATGTGAAATCTCACGACCGAAGTATACTCTGAAGCATTATTCGTCACAAAAATGAAAAGTCCGACGAATTTGGGTTAAGGAGCCTCGAATAGATCGTTCAGAAAACGATTAAGCCAAAAAGTGCTACGTCTACCGTAGCACTAGTCTAATGGTAGTATATTATCCTTGCATGACATCCTTCAGTTTGTAGCATAGAGTATGACCTTCAGCATTGGTCGCCTATGAGCACACCGGAAGAAAAACAACACACAGCGGAAAAAAAAACGAGCCCTTTCTCTGCGCATACCGGTAGCATGCCATTGTTGTACGTACCACGAACGTTTGTCGTGCAAAAAGTCGAACACGTTTGCGTCAATCTTCAATTACGGTGCAGTGTACTAAATAGATAAAAGCGTGTAAAGCCGTTGGTGGAAAAGGATGCCTGGATGTAGGCAGGAGGTAATCCCCCCGATGCTTACGCTGAGTAGCAGATTTGTCAACTACCAGTACAAGTTCAGCACGTACCTACACAACACCAGCTACTCATATGAACCCTACAGAGCAGTACCTGGTGTAAGCACAGTAAAAAAAGAAGACCCACACGTGCTGAATCATGCAGCCAGGTCGTTGACAAATCTGCTACTCAGCGTAGCAGAGGACAATAATCACTACCTACGGTAAACACAAAAACCTATATATATATACGTCGTATATATATCCCTGTTTTTACTAACAACATTTGGTCCTATCTACTATGGCCCTCCGTGATAGTGGATTCCTACACAGCAGTGGGTGCTCCGCAAGAATGCAACCATCGGCAGAGGGCTAAAGTGGACACAACGAGGCAGGACGAATCGGTTTGTCCCGAGGTCAAGATGACTATGTATGGCCTCCAAGCGATTCATCTCGCTTCACCGCTGGTTCCAGCATCATCCCAGGCGATGTGTCGCGCTTTTTAGTCCGGTCTCGGCATTGTCCACGGCATAAGGCGTACGTGGCCATAAATCGGGATGAGGAAAAACTAGAAATAAGCCAGGTTCAACTGCCTTAGTGAGGTTGTACCCAGTGTACATCTGTACACGTACAGTCGCACGGGGTGGGAGGCTGTGCACATACTACAGCATCTGCTCACGCGGGTAGGATAACATGAACCATTTGCCCGTGTCCCCTCTCCCCCCCCTCCCCCCCCCCGTGTTCAGGTGCTGATGGAATGCCCGATTTTGGATGAGGCGTTCGAAAAGCACGTGCAGGACTACTTGTGCTCCGAGTCTTACGACTTCTTAAAGGCGGCAAGTGACTTGATCTTTTAACTAGCAACCGGCTCGTCTCATTTCCCTCGGGGCCCGCCTGTTTGATATCAACGTGTACGTATGCGATGTTGATGGTCCTCCGATTACGAGTGGCTACGCAGAGGCGCAGGTTTAGCGAGCTGTCGAAGCACGTAAAGGTTGACCCCCGAGTTCCTCTGTACACAACTTGACTTACTACGCCACCCTTGTGTGAGCTTCTTTTTTTTTTTGTGCTTTCCCGGAAGGTCTGTAGGACCAGGCACATACAGCACATGTAGCTCATACACCGCATACTACGCGCACCACTTAAACCGCATGCGTACCACAACACAGCACATACGGCGGCGCATACATGACATAGAGGTAGAAGGTGTACCTTTTTTTAGCAGAAACGTTTTCGGAAAGATCGGGCTCTTTAGTCCCAAATCGTCGGATTTGCTTATTATAGTCATTTCTTGTTTATTATAGTCATTTCTTGCTTATTATAGTCATTTCTTACCTTGCGATTTTTCTCTTTAGTATTTTTGGGCCATGCATGGGATTGTTTTACTGGGTAGCCCTTGTAGTTTCCCCCCAAAATCAATGCTTAAATTACTGTTACAGTAGTAGGAGCTCAGAAAAAAATACATCGGCGCACCTCTATCGCGGTATGCGTCACGTAAAAAAACATACAAAACATACAACACATACAACATACAGCACATGCAGCACACACCGCACATACACCGTGCCGTTTCCTGACTCTGGCGAGGTTCTAACCTGGCCGCGTCCGTTTTTTTTGCCGCCCCGCCCGCCATGACCTCGAAAAAACGTCCCCTAACCAGGTGGGTCGATACGTTCGACGGGCGGAAGAGGGTTCGGACAGGGAAATTTACGTCTCCTTTCGTGAAATTGTTGATTTGTACATTGTGGCGGGGGCGGAGCTTGAGGTTAACATTCAGGCGGCGATGCGGAACAAAGTTCTCCAGGTGAGTGCTTGTTGAGAGGCCCCGCCCCCGTGGTTCGGTTCGGTCATGACCACACGAGCTACGTATAGAGGTGCCAAAATCTGAACCGTGTTCCGACGCATGGTACATACGACAGAGGTATACCTTTTTTTGGCTGTTTTTGTTTTTCGTCCGAATGACGGTCTTCCTTAACCCAAAATCTCCGGAGTTTCGGTTATGGTGCCACAGCTTCTTTCACTTTATGCTCAGGCGGCCCAGGGGGTCGTTCATCGAGGTATATGTATATAGCACCTTGATTCCCCTCCAAAAATGAGGTTTTGACTTACTATTATTACGGAAGACCATAGTAAATAGGACCAATTTTTGTTCGTAAAAATAGTAAAATATATAGTTTTTAGTGTGCACCGCAGGTCCTATTTACTATAGTCCCCCGTAATAGTATAGAGCTTCTCAAGTGACCAACCACCACCTTCAGAAGAAAGATCCTTATTGACATGGAGCACCCTTACCGTAGCCTACCTAGTACGTGTTGAACATAGAAAACTACGTTATCGTTCAGAGCGGTATTCTACGAGCACATGCATAGGCATACTTACGCTTGAGCCGGTAGATAGGTGCACCATGTTTCTTCCTTCGGAGGGTAGTCACTTGACGAGCCCTAGGCTATCACTTAGTCAAAAACTCATTTTAAGCAAAAAAAATGTAAGTAAAACCCGATGAACGAACAATCTCATGACCTATGTATGTACTGAAAAAAAAAGTGCTTGAGGAGCTCCGCCACTCCAAAAACAATAAAAAAAAAAAAAAAATGTCCATCCCATTTATTATCTTCGCCCTTCCTTTCTCTCTCCTTCTCCTGGTCGTACCTCAGATCCGGGGTCACAAAGCCAATCGAAAAAAAAAAAATAGTTTGTTTTTTGTCCATCCCATTTATTTATTATCTTCGCCCTTCCTTTCTCTCTTCTTCCTGGTCGTAACTCAGATCCGGGGTCACAAAGCCACTCGAAAAAACAAATTGTTTTTTTGTTTGTCCATCCCATTAATTATCTTCGCCCTTCCTTTCTCTCTCCTTCCTGGTCGTACCTCAGATCCGGGGTCACATAGTAGGCTCTTCTCCCTCCTCCCCCACTACGGTTCATGCATTGCACTTTTACCGCGAAAAGGTTTCAGCACTTTCTTCCCCCGTTGACTTGCGTCGGATTCCGCCTACCCACGCCACGAAGGCCCGCTCTCAGCAATAGGTTCCTTCATATTGTTTTTTCAAATTAAGTGAAAAATCTCTCACCTCGGTGGGAGTTTGAACTCGGGAACCAATGATCGCAGCCTTTGAAGCTGACCACTACTCTACCGGGGTGACCGACTAACACTATAGCCGAAAACCGTTACAAGAACACTATAGCCGAAAGCCGTTATATACCTACCCCTATCGTTCCACAATGTTCCCGGCGGCGGCTATACGATGGTAAACGGCGACCCAGTCGGTACACCTGGCACGTCTCACTGCCAACAATCATCAACCCCCAACACCACAACTCCATGGCTTCCATACTTTTCTTCTAGAATGGCACACAACACGTACGTACCCTGTTCATATTCTGAATATACCGATAGTTTCGTCAGGTGTGTGTGTGAGTGTGTTTTTCTTATTATTGTTGTGGTCTTGCTGCTCCCCGCTACCGTTTGCCGTGTACGACTGAAAGTTGTTGGAGGCACGAGCGCGAGTCACGGTCCTCTTGTTTCCACACCGTAGAAAAGGGTAATCAGCACACATTACTTTCCCGCCGGCTTGCTTTCTATATATTGTAATGCGCCGTTTTGTAACGGGGACCGCTACCCCTCTTACCCGCGAAGGTGATGGCTAAAGTATCAGGTTCAATATACTTCGTATGTGCGTAGCATATGGTTACCGAGATCTAGGTTGGCCGAGATAAGCACAGCCTCCGTTCCCAGAGAGGTGTTATTAAGCTTCCCCGAACGCGCGTAGTGCTTTGTCGTTCGTACCACCTATCCCCTCCCCTCCCCTCCCCTCCCCTCCCCTCCTCTCCCCTCCTCTCCACAACTCCACCCTCCCCTCCCCCTTCCCCTCTCCTCTCCTCTACCCCTCCGGTAGACCCCTCTCCCGCCCCCACTCACCCCCCCCATCCGTGACCCACCCTATCCCCGCCTCTTCCGGGCCCCCCCCCCTCCCCCCCTCGCGCCCCTCCCTCAATTCCCCGTCCCCCGCTTTCCCTGCCTCTTACTATGTGGCACAAAATAAGATTGGAGAATGGAGCTTGTTTCAAGTGGCTGGAATTGAGGAAAAACGGGATATCTTCAACCCACCCGAGGTGGAAATTCGCAAGATGCTCGACGAGAACCTTCTGAAATCATTTTTGATCAGCAAGGTTTTCCTAAACGCGTGCAAGCGCGTGCAGGAGGAGGAGAACGCAGGTAAACATTTGTCACTAACAACGTCATGCCATGGGCATGTCACACTATGCCGATACCATGTCGTATCGGATTGTGGTTGGAGGCTAACAGAGCCCCTCAACGATCCTCAAAAACAAACCAGAAATCACTTCGGTCGAAGCATGCAGGATGGGGCCAGCACTCCATGTCATATCGTGCCGTACCACGCGATACGGCTATACTGCGATGTTCATATTATGCCGTGCTTGTTACTCCCCTAGCATGTACCGCACTCATGTCAAATTGAACGTCGTGAGACACTTTTGTTTTTTCGGAATGCATGTATGTGCGGACTGTTTCATCGTTAACCTACGGATGCTGGACCCGAGCATAGTTCACAAAATCTTTCTCTTTTGTTTCCACCCCCCTTTCTGATTTTCTCCTTTCTTTTCTATGTCTCCCTTTCTAGTCGTAGCTCGGATCCGGGGTCATATAGCGGGCTCTTGCCCCTCTCCCACGCCCACTGCGGTTTGCGTCTTGTATATTCGTCGCGGAAATACTTCTCAGCTCTTCCCTCCCATGTCGACTCGCTTTGATAGTCTACGCACCGGCAGCGGGAAAGGCATTTCACTTTCGAGTCAAACCATTTCTCGACGAGGGACGGGGTTTGCATCTGATCACCCCCCCTTACCCCCCGCTTTACAGCGTGGACGAAAACAAACAGTTGTGGAGACAAGGGGCAACGTATATAGCGCACCATTAGGTGGATATATTTGAGCGGTTTTGGCAATACCTTGTGGGGTTTTTTGTAACGTGTGTTGACTGTCTCCACAAGGATGACGCTTGTTTTGACGCTTACTAGTGTGGAAGGGGGTCCTGGCGGCTTGGTGGCTGAGTTAGCTTTCCCAAGTTGAAGGGACGGCACGTGTTTGATCAAGCCATGCCTAGAGGGGACCGCTGAAGACACACGACCCCGAACCCCCTACAATTGGATACGAGGGATAACGAGTTGGCATGTGGAAAACTAAATACGAAGCGAATCACACAAAACAAAGAGATACGGCCCCGCTCGACGAGCTCCTCCTCTGGCTTAACGCCCACCTGGTACTCCTGCAGAATTAAGTTGAGTTTATTGTTATTATTATTGTTATTTTCATCTTTGCCATCCGACAATGTGCAGCATGAGCTTCAACGTTGACCACTCCTAACATCCCCCGAAAGCAGAAAACCACGGAAACTAAGGAAACCTACTGGAAACTTCCTTCCATGCCTACTTCCCGCTAAGCTTTATCCACAATACTCCATTTGTTAGTTTATTATTTCTCACATTAGCTACGGCTACGGTTGTCATCCCCGTGCTGTACCCCCCTAACCCCGGTCGTCCGTTTCGCAGAGGCGTCTTTGACGATCGAAGGCAGACTGGACATGCCCACAAACTACGAAGCGGAGGGTCAGCTGACCATGGCCCAGGCGGTCTTGAACATGGAGCGATCGAAGGTCTCCATCCTCAGGCGGTTCAGCACGCTGCCCGTGTTTAACCTGTCGTCGATTGCTGAGAATAAATGACGGGACTCGATTATAAGCAGCAAGTTTAGCACGCTGACTGCGTTAAAAACTTGCCCGTGAATTAAGGAGAATATATTTCTCAGTCATCGTAGCCAGCGAGTTTAGCACACTCTACTCGTACCCGCGTATAAGCTCGTCGTTGATTAAGGAGAATATCTGACTCGACCGTAGCCAGCGAGTTAAGCACACTACCTGCGCTTACACTCGTGTGTGTGATTAAGTGGAAGGACTGACTTAGTCATAGTTCAGCAAGATAAGCACACTGCCTGCGTTTAAACTTGTTGTGGGCGAGGGAGAATAGCTGGCTTAGTCGTAGTATGCAAGTCAGCACACTGCCCGTATTTATCTCGTTTTCGTATGTTTTGGAGAATGACTGATTCAATCGTAGACCTGCGATTCAGAATCAGCCCGCTGCCTACGTGTTAAAACTTGTCGCATTTTTAAGAGTATGACCGACTCAGCCTGAGGCTTTGGGCTGCAAGTCCGCAAGCACACTGCCTGCGTTTAGACGTATCGTCGAAAATAACAGTGGCTGGCTCAGTGGTAGGCCGTTATTCAGATTATGTGCAACACTGCCCTGCGTTTAACCTGTCGGGCAAATTGAAGACCGTTCACGTAGTACGTTGAATAGAAGGGGGGGGGGGGGGGGCTATGTCACTATTGCCTGTTTTGTGTTGTTGAAAACGAGTGACCTGGATATACCCCCCAGCTAGGAAAATGACTCGAGAATGAGACGAGTGGGTCGGATGAGTAAAAGGGGAGATCGAGGGAGTGGTGTGTCGCTGTAGCGCGTCATGAGATTTTTCGCCACGACGTCCTATAGGCTAAGTGGATTAAATACAATGTGGTGGCATTATTGGTAACCGCCAGAGCAAGCGGTGTGTTTTTTCCTTTGCCAGGAGGGGAGGAAGGGACACAGGGAGGGGGGCAGACTCTCTTGATAATAAGGGCACGTGTTACCTGACGGCGAAAGCTGAAAAAAAACTATTACGCCGGGTGGGGGGGGCATAGTAATCAGGGCTCATTATGCACACAAAATTATATACATCCCAGGATTTATACTACTGTAAACGTATTTGGTCCTGATTGCTATGTTCTCCGTAACAGCATAGCCTCGACTTGAGGGGGGGGGCTCCGAATGCCCCCAAAAACACCCACACAGCCATTAACACACTTTCTCACGCGCACGCGGTATCTGCGAGCCTCTCCCATAGCCAGCGATAGCGTGCGTAGCTTCAACTGACGCACGTGAAACCAAAGAGCGTCCACAGGCGAATATGAAGGCCAAGTGGTCCTTGCACTTCCGCTCAGAGTGTTTCCAGGTATTGTTAGGTTTGAACAACGCATCACGGCAATATTCCTAGGTTTCGGGCGGGCTTCCCTGCCTCCCCCATGAACCATGTCTGACAGCTAGCTCCCTGTACAACTCTTCAGAAACAGACTGCCATGCCCCTCAGCCCTCAATCCTCACAAAAGCAGTACCATTGCTGCCAGTCAGATAAGATGGCCACCACTAAAGCCTCAAATCTTCTCCCGTACGAAGTCTATGCTTTTCCAGTCTTATATTTCCCGCCGTGGCCCTGTCTCTCTCCTGAATGGGAGGCAGATCAACGTCACAACCAGACCCGCTCTCTCTCTCTTTCTCTCTCTCTCTCTCTCTCTCTCTCTCTCTCTCTCCGTCGATTGATCGATCGATCCGTTTCGTGCGGACGCTCGTCCGTCGGTGTGTCATGCCATCTACCCCTACCCTGCTTTTCATCAGCCTCTTCTAACTCTCTCTCTCTCTCACTCTCTCTCTCTCTCCCCCCCTCTCTCTCTCTTTCTCTCTCTCCATCTCTCTCTCTCTCTTTCTCCCTTTCCATCATGTATACATTCAGACCCTCTCCGAGATGCTGGAGTTCACGTACACGTTCAGCGCCACGCCGAGTGGAACGGTGACCCCGGCCACGATCGAGATGGTGAAGAACGGGACGGTGGACATGACGGGTAGCTGGATCACCATCACCTCGGACAGGGCGGAGTTCGTCGCATTTACGTACCCTTACTTCGACCTCAGCCTCTCCTTCGTCTACAAGCCCACGCTCGACGAAGATGTACGTATAATGTGTACTGTGTGTGTGTTTTTTTCTTCTTCTTTTTTGCCCCAAAAAAAGGCTTGGTGTTTATAGGCAAGAGGGCTTTTTTTGTTGCACGGATCTGGTCAAACTCTCGCGGGTCG
>MEHQ01002894.1:109795-176581 GCA_008828725.1 Saccharina japonica | reverse complement strand
GTGACCACTTCTCGATAAAGCGGGGCCTGCACTAGAGGTACGAAAGCGTAAAAGGTGTTTGCATTACAGCAGGACAGCGGTAGCACTGTAGGTCTATCTCAGATGCGGACCCCTGTAGTTCCCTTTTGCAAAAACTGAAATCACAAGGGTGGAGCATTACAGTAGTCCGCGTGACGTCAACGTTATCCTTTGTTCAGGAGTTGTTCAGGTGTTGAGAGAAGCACTCCTTGGAACATACATACCCTTGGGTACTCGTTTGTCTACTGGTACTTACAGCAGCACAGCAGAACAGACAGTAACTACGACAAAGAGTACGGTGGTATTTGTGTACGACGTACGTACGTACATGTTTATGTTGTTCACGTGTGTCGCTTCCTTCTTTTACCGATCTTTTATGCATGACTTGATGGATATCATAAGAAGAGCGTACGGCGTACATCTGGTACAGCAGTAGGTACGTATAACAACAGAAGAAGAAACTCATCGAGCGAATACACCACATGTAGCATGCACATACGACACATACAGCACATACAGCACACACACTACAGTATACACACAGAACGTGGGGTGTTCATACGTACTACTTACTGCTGTAGTGTGCCAAGCACCAAGCACCTCGCACGAAGTGATGCATGATAGCTTCGCACATCAGTATCAACTACTGTAGACTACGGCGAACCTACCACTATTCCCAAATACACAAAGTGACACCCTACCCGTCGTATCTCTGTGCATATCATAGTCTACGAGTACGCATATATCTGGTGCGTAATATACGAGGCTCAAGGGGGATTCGCCGCAGCAGGCTGACGCCCGCCTGTCGCCCTGCGCATGCCCGTATACGATGGACGATGCAGGTTAATAGGTCGAGGTCGAAAAGGCGACAGCAATGCCAGGGGGTCGAGTGACAGCTTGAACATAGAAACAACAAAATAAAACTGTACCTTGCACCCTACGCAGAGCTCTACGTACTGTAAGTATTACAATAATAGACCGGGTGAAAGCACCGTGGAGATCGGTGTCGATCCGGCTTTGCGTACACGACGCAGAGCTGCGAGCATTTTCGCCCCGTGCCTCTCTTCTCTTTGTCATTCGACGCCTGTTTCTTTTGTGGGCTGGGCGCTCGTAAAAACAGCAGCAAGCAGCAGCAGCAGCAACAGCAGTCTCAGTACGGCATCTTTGTCGTGGCCACCATCGTCGTTCGTAGTGCTTGGCGGTTCGCCTTACTTGCGCTCTTTCCCAGCCGCCTCTCAGCTTGCCAGCCCATGCTCAACACCTATTATCCAGCCGCCGGATACACCAACTACTGTACATCTACAGCACTTCCATCCTATTTCATCCTCCCCGGTATACCACGTATTGCAATGCAGTATCAGAAAGAAAAATACCCCTCAAGATAAGCAGGACAACAACGACAGATGGGGTGTATTCCGACATCGTAATCCTATGGTACTGCAGTTCTCTCGAGCCGCCGGCGGATCTGCCTGCACATCGCGCATACTCCTATATACAGTAGGACTGACTAATGTAGCGAACAATGCTTAGTATATTAATCGTGCGATATAGTCGTTAGATGTCGAGTGCCACCACCCACCCGCCTACCCACCGAACTCTCCTAGGCGCACAGGCCAACATATACCTGGTAAATCATACCACACAAGAACGGCAATCCTATAGGGCCGCCGTACTTGTATTGCATATGCCGCGGCCTGGGCCGAGACTAACCCCAAACCACTAGCGCCGAACCCCCGGCATGTGGTGCTTCCACGCCTCGGACATACAATCGACTCCCACTTAATGGTCGACAAGCAGAAGGCCTTTCAGGGCAGATATTTTCCTGATCGATATTAGCTACAGCAGTAGATGTTGCGGGGTAGGGAGCCGTGTTGCGGGGTAGGGAGCCGTATTAACCTGAATGATCTACGTATGGGACATGTTTCCTGGGCTGGATATGTTGCTGTACATATCCTGCACAGTAGCATCTGATAACGGCAGGTTAGGTTCTAGATTATCTATCTATATAGATCAGGGTCTATCTGCAGATGATCTAGATCATGACCTATCTATAGACGATATATAGATCATGATATATCTGTAGATGATCGAGATCATGATATATCTGTAGACGATCTATAGATCATGATATATCTGTAGATGATCGAGATCATGATATCTGTCGTAGATGATCTAGGTCATGATATATCTGTAGATGGTATATATGTAGATGATCTATCTGATGTGATCGACGTCCACACAGTTTTCAAAATGAAGCTGCAAAATGAGGAGAGTGTGTTCAATATCCACCGTTTTCTCGAGGCTAGGCCAAATTGTAGACACTGCTGCTGCTGCTGCTACGAGTACACAGCCCCCCCCCCTGCACAAACTATGGGCGTGAAACAAATCCGATGCGGAGACATTGAACAAAGTAGCACACCGGTACCGTACGCGCACCGAATTGAAAGTTTGTCTAGACACCTTGTAGGGTTTGCTACACTGTTGTTTCATGCCCCCCAAAATAATATATGTACGCCCACATTCTGCAAGGGGGGTCTCAGCCACGCCATCGTGTTTGTTTATTTTTGGCGAGAACACGTCCCCTATAAATCTTGTCAAAATTGGAGTTCGATCCGCTGCCACCCTCTCGCTATACCCACAACCACGATGCGAGGACTATTAACAGATCGTCCGGTAACATGTTGGACCAAGGTACGGGCGTAGAACCCCTATAACCCTAACCCAAACCCTGGCCACACTACTATCAGTGACTTGAAAATAATTCCCGGAAGTATCCTACCGGACGAAATGCGAATACTGCTGCCCCATGCGCACTCTTAATTAACTCTGTCCCCCGCGGGTATTTCGTGACGCAAGGGAAAACCCAATCATAACTAAACCCTATCGTCGTCCCCTGCGTGCTCACCGCTTCCCGACCCGTCTTGTGGCCGTCTTCGTGCAGCCTCATGGCGGGACTGACGTTAGCATCTTGGGTGATATTGGTAACGCATGGGGTCTGGTTTACTGCGCTGTGGATCGAAATGGTCCGCTTCTGGACAATGTGAGAAATGAGGCATTTTTTTTTGTGATTGTCGGGACGAAAGACGAGTGTGTGTGTCGGAAGGGAGATAGGGGTGAGAGTCGTCATGTTGGATATATAGACAATTCAGGAGGTTTGCTAATCGTTTGTGCACCAGCAAGGTGCGATTTAGCGGACTTATTTGCAGTACGAGCGTAGTAGTAGTAGTCTTGCTTTCCTGTTTGTTCGAGGTATTTCGTGACTGATGCTTACGCTGCACAGCAGTGTCGTTGGATGTCAAGCGTATACCATATAGCCGTTCGGGACTGGCATGGGTCTACAGGTACTTTCTTAAAGAGTGTAACTATGAATACACAGCAATACTGTAAAAACTTCCATTAGCTGAAGTAATCTGAATCCCGTTTTACGCATTGAGAGCCTGACCGGAAGAAGCTCTACGGCACACTGTTCGGTGGAAGATGGAAAATAAGACTACAGTAGTAACCGATAGCGACACAACAAGTATTCACGTATTTACTACTCGTACAGTAAATAGAGTAGTATTGCAACGTCTTTCCATGCCTGAAGTAGTTGGATTCCGGATTTCTTTTTTTTTATGCAGACGCTATAAATTGGATCAAGCACTACACAATGTGAAGATGGCAAACGGGGATAACAACAATGTATTTTATTTAGTATTATTTTAGCGCTGCCGCCGATCTTTCAATGTAAGTATTGGATTTGGATGGGGCCTCCTGCTCCGGCGGAGGGCCTCGCCCGGGATAAACTCCGCGCTGAGTGCGCTCTCAGCGCGGTGTCTCTCCCTGGAATTGAAACTGATCGTGCAGAAAAATACCACTAAGCTTGTAGGGTGGGTGGGAAGGTCTGTATTTTTCCTGCACCTATTACCCTGTTCCTCGCTGCTCGGCTCGCTCTCAATCGACTGACCGAGTGGCAGCCCTTAAAATCTCATACAATCGAACCAAACCTGGAACCACCTCTTTTGTTCCAACGGTTGTTTCCCGCTGATTGGTCAACGATTTTACTGTAGTATTATTTAGCGCTGCCGCCGATCATTCAGTGTAAGTATTGGATTTGGATGAGGCCTCCTGCCCCGGCCGATGGTCCCACCCGAACTTCGTTGTATTTATTAGGTTAGCATTGGCCAGCGGCCGGGTATTGTATTGGCTCACCCAAACTTGCTTGAATTATCCGTACGTTAGGCGTACTTTTTCGCGCATCGGAGAAGTCTGACTCAAATGCCTGGGATAGCGGCAACTCGTTCGCGCGCGCGTACTCGTGGTCCCGAGTCCTTTTAGACGCTCGGACCCCTGCGCTCGTCGTCGAACCGACGAGGTGCTTCGCTATGCTCTCCGTCTTCCACCCCCCCGATCTTCGTGATCTTTGTGAAGATGGAAAACGGGATAACAACAATGTATTTTCTTGTTTCGGAGTGCTATGAGTGGCCAACGTTGAAGACTATGTTAACTACAGTACACATTGTCGGATGGCAAAGACAATATACAGTGAAAATATGTTAGTAACCGATAGCAACCAAGCAAGGGCATTTAGCAGTTAAGGCTGACGATAGTACAGCAGCAGTACTGCTGTAACATCGCCCATGCCTGAAGTAATAGTAAGTGAATTCCATCAACAAAGTCCGTTTTATACGTGGGTGGGTGTGATTTGGATCAAGCGCTACACATCGCGAATGAAAGCCCTCCAATGGGCAAGCACATTAATTGGCGTCCGCGCCAGCGAGTACTTTGCTTCGGGGGGGGGGCGTTACCGCATTGCACCCCCCCCCATGCGTACGTTCGAACGTAGCGCTAAAAAACAAACATAAAACGATAAAAGCACGGCGTTGTCTAATTGGCGAGCGTCAAGTATTCGGCGGTTCATGCGAACGCGCCAAACTCATTGCATTAGCTGGCGTTCCGACACCATTCAATGAACAACATCTCCTAACTCACGTACTCACAGCAGTGCGCGTTGCCTCATGCGGCGTGGCTGCTGATGCTGCTGCTGCTGTGGTCGTTTACATTGGCCGAGTTTGCCTCTCTCATGCCCCCATGCCCGCTCCGTCTGTAGACCCCGGGTTCGTCGGTATCGATGTTCTGATAAGTTCGTTTCGACCCGTTTAGGTGGTCAACCAATACGTCGGAGGTTCTGTGTACGGCAGTATCGCCAACAAACGTCGTTGCGGTCATTAGTTCTAGACTCTGAAGGAAGGAGAAGATGCGGGCTCCACGAGTTATTATGATTCCACATATTATACTACACCAGTATATGGCGATGTAACGAACGTTTAAGGAAAAAAAAATACCAACTACCTGGTACTGTTTCGGGTACACGACGTACGGCCACCAATTTCATTTGACGGTTCCCTGGCGTGTGTGTGTGCGTATCATGCCCTGTCGGTCCGTGACAGGCGAAGAACGGTCAAAATTCGCGCGCGGTCGCCGACGCTCGCGTTAACAAGCGGGATTGGCGGAAGCTATATGCAGCTGGTGATCATGTTCTTCGAGGTTTGCGCGCAGGTAAATATGCACGAAGTTTAGACGCGTGCTGTGTACGATTGATATACACCAGGTAGCACAAGTTTTGGCCGACACATGTGTCGGAAATGACGGAGCTCCTTTACCCAAACGTCGTCCGAGTTTACTCTCTCTCTCTCTCTCTCTCTCTCTCGTGTTGCAGTATTTTTGCGTGTTCTATTCAATCTCCATCAGGTCATGGAGATTGGTCGTTGGGTCCCATGTTTGGGTTGCACCTAAATCAGTGTTCAGACTACTGCAGGTATTGAGGCATAGAGCGGCCTCAAGCGAGGAGCTTCAGAAAATGTACTGTACGCAGGTGCAACTCTACAGTAAGATAGCGTGCGTCCTTTAGACAGGTGCCACCGTAGATGTATTGTAGCCACAATTTTTTCTCAGGGCGTGGTGCACTTGGGGAGCTCTACGGTATAATAACCGGCCGTTCAGATGCTGTGATTGGTGGGCGTTTCTTAACAGTATACACAAGACTGTCATGTCGGTTCGTGTATTTTTGCTATGTCGGTAGATCTACGATTATCTACTGTATGTACTGTAGTGTCCATGCACGCCTTCACCGGGTATTTGAAGTAAGTATTGGAGTACAGTAGATGAGGCCTCCTGCCTCCGTCGCGATGACGACGACGATATCTTTGATATATCTCACAAACGTTTCTGCTGCCAACCTCCATAATCTTGGTTTGAAGTCTACTGGATGAACACTGACCAGGCGGGTCAGTCAATATTTCGACATTTTACACTTGTTTCGTCAAAAATCCTGGAATCACCTCTGTCTCATCGACTAATCTAGCTATTTTGTTTCACGGGTTTGCTGTAAACATCGTATATAATTATGTAGGACAAGCAACCACTGCTGTAGAGAACAGGCTACTCGAATTGTATCGTATCTTAAGGCACTGGAACACGTGGTACTGACACATGATGGTATCATGGGGGACATATACAATAAGTTGTGCACAACTTCTCAGGGTGATCGCACCAGGTGATTGCACCAGGGACCTGAGCCTCACACGCCCACTCTCCCCGACTCTCCAGCACCACCGCCCTCTACCACCGCTCTCTAGGGCAAGGCAAGATAAGCACCATATACCCCAACCATATATCCTTCCTGTTCTATTCAGAAACGCAAGCGAACCTCCCGGTCACAAGATACTTGCGCGTTCTCCACAGGACATTTACATCGTGATTATCACAATATTACCGGATACCTCTAACGCAAGCGGTTTTTACGGAGGTAGTAGGGTGCAGCTCACCCTTCAAGCGACGTGTCGAACACTTCACGGTGCTTCGTCCTTGGTGCAAGCAAGCAATGTCTGCCTTGTCGGGGAAAACCTGACGTGTTCCGTGCCGGCACTGCTCGTCGGGACGTGAGGGTTTACGGTCATACGATCACGGCCATGCACGACCGCCCCCTTGACAGGCCAACGCCTAACATACCTGCCCTCGTCACCCGTCTTTGGCAATTTTCAGGAGGGGCTCATCGTACCGTGCCCGTTCATGCTCTACTCCAACGCCATATTCATGCCATTGTACGCGCTGCCGTACTTGCTAAGAGGGTTGAGGGTGGTCATCGTTTCCGACAAAGGTCAGTCACAAAAAAAGCTATCAGCATGCCATCAGTCGTAGTGCGGGCGAGACGTATTCTACGTTCCGAGGTGCCATGCGTTTTTTTCTTCTGGCGGCAGCCACTTGACCACAGCCAGTATTGGAGGGAAGCACAAACGTTCCATGAATGAATCCGAGTAACGATCCCATATGGACTAAATACAGTGTTGGCTAATGTTGCAGCAAAAAACGTGTATTTCTGGCGAATTGGGGCCAAGGCGCTCCGTCATGCCAAAAACGCTCCAGCCCAAAAACACTACCTCCATCATATCACGCGTCACGAGTGCTATAGCAAACCACGTTAAGTTTTTACGGCGAGTTGTGTTTAGGGAAGCCTGCCGCCCTTCTTGTTTCGTCTATACGTGCTACCCCAGGGGGAGTAGGAGCGGGTGTTTCCTTTGCGCGAGAAGCGAAGTGGTCCACACCAGAGTCTTTGTACTAGCGACAGAACGTTTCACTGCTGCAAAAGCGTATCAAAAGTGTGGATTAAAACTCTATTACTGCCAGCTCTTTGGCGTAGTTTCAATAGTAGTAGAGAGTTATGCCTCTATCATGGGTAGGTGCCTCTACAGCAGTGCAGTAGAGGGGGGGGGGGGGGGGTGTACTCATGTTGTGCACGGCCGTAGTCATATGACCATAGACCCTCGCATCCCTACAATGCCGGGACGGAGCGCGTTGGGTTTTCACCAACCAGGCAGGGGGGGGGGTATCTTTAACCTTCGTTCTGAACGACGGGTGCGTGCTACGATAGAAATAGCACTTTTTGGCTGAAATTATTTCTGACTTGTCGAGCAGCTTAACCCAAATTCGTCGGACTGCCATTTTTTTTTTTTGTTGCAATCTTGTCCCTATTAATAGCATGCTTTCGGCCATGGGATGTTTCATCGGATACATACATAGCACTTTTACTTTTCTCGAAAATCAGTCTGGGGTGAGGTGTAGCGCTCTTCAAGTAACCACCCTTCCAAGGCAAAACATGGTGCAACTCTACCGTAGCATGCGTCGACGGGGCTCTGAACCTATTACTAATCAACTCGGGAACTCCAGCGGCCGGGTATTGTATTGGCTCACCCAAACTTGCTTGAATTATCCGTACGTTAGGCGTACTTTTTCGCGCATCGGAGAAGTCTGACTCGAATGCCTGGGATAGCGGCAACTCGTTCGCGCGCGCGTACTCGTGGTCCCGAGTCCTTTTAGACGCTCGGACCCCTGCGCTCGTCGTCGAACCGACGAGGTGCTTCGCTATGCTCTCCGTCTTCCACCCCCCCGATCTTCGTGATCTTTGTGAAGATGGAAAACGGGATAACAACAATGTATTTTCTTGTTTCGGAGTGCTATGAGTGGCCAACGTTGAAGATTATGCTATCTAAAGTACACATTGTCGGATGGCAAAGACAATATACAGTGAAAATATATTAGTAACCGATAGCAACCAAGCAAGGGCATTTAGCAGTTAAGGCTGACGATAGTACAGCAGCAGTACTGCTGTAACATCGCCCATGCCTGAAGTAATAGTAAGTGAATTCCATCAACAAAGTCCGTTTTATACGTGGGTGGGTGTGATTTGGATTAAGCGCTACACATCGCGAATGAAAGCCCTCCAATGGGCAAGCACATTAATTGGCGTCCGCGCCAGCGAGTACTTTGCTTCGGGGGGGGGGTGTTACCGCATTGCACCCCCCCCCATGCGCACGTTCGAACGTAGCGCTAAAAAACAAACAAAAAACGATAAAAACACGGCGTTGTCTAATTGGCGAGCGTCAAGTATTCGGCGGTTCATGCGAACGCGCCAAACTCATTGCATTAGCTGGCGTTCCGACACCATTCAATGAATAACATCTCCTAACTCACGTACTCACAGCAGTGCGCGTTGCCTCATGTGGCGTGGCTGCTGATGCTGCTGCTGCTATGGTCGTTTACATTGGCCGAGTTTGCCTCTCTCATGCCCCCATGCCCGCTCCGTCTGTAGACCCCGGGTACGTCGGGATCGATGCTCTGATAAGATCGTTTCGACCCGTTTAGGTGGTCAACCATTACGTCGGAGGTTCTGTGTATGGCAGTATCGCCAACAAACGTCGTTGCGGTCATTAGTTCTAGACTCTGAAGGAAGGAGAAGATGCGGGCTCCACGAGTTATGATGATTCCACATATTATACTACAGTATATGGCGATGTAACGAACGTTTAAGGAACAAAAAATACCAACTACCTGGTACTGTTTCGGGTACACAACGAACACCATCAATTTCATTTGACGGTTCCCTGGCGTGTGTGTGTGCGTATCATGCTCTGCCGCTCCGTGACAGGCGAAGAACGGTCAAAATTCGCGCGCGATCGCCGACGCTCGCGTTAACAAGCGGGATTGGCGGGAGCTATATGCAGCTGGTGATCATGTTCTTCGAGGTTTGCGCGCAGGTAAATATGCACTCGTCGACGTTTAGACGCGTGCTGTGTACAATAGAGATACACCAGGTAGCACAAGCTTTGGCCGACACATGTGTCGGAAATGACGGAGCTCCTTAACCCAAACGTCGTCCGAAAATGTACTCTCTCTCTCTCTCTCTCTCGTGTTGCAGTATTTTTGCGTGTTCTATTCAATCTCCATCAGGTCATGGAGATTTGTCATTGGGTGCCATGTTTGGGTTGCACCTAAATCAGTGTTCAGACCTCTGCAGGTATTGAGGCATAGAGCGGCCTCAAGCGAGGAGCTTCAGAAAATGTACTGTACGCAGGTGCACCTCTACCGTAAGATAGCGTGCGTCTTTTAGACAGGTGCCACCGTAGATGTATTGTAGCCACAATTTTTTCTCAGGGCGTGGTGCACTTGGGGAGCTCTACTGTATAATAACCGGCCGTTCAGATGCTGTGATTGGTGGGCGTTTCTTAACAGTATACACAAGACTGTCATGTCGGTTCGTGTATTTTTGCTATGTCGGTAGATCTACGATTATCTACTGTATGTACTGTAGTGTCCATGCACGCCTTCACCGGGTATTTGAAGTAAGTATTGGAGTACAGTAGATGAGGCCTCCTGCCTCCGTCGCGATGACGACGACGATATCTTTGATATATCTCACAAACGTTTCTGCTGCCAACCTCCATAATCTTGATTTGAAGTCTATTGGATGAACACTGGTCAGGCGGGTCAGTCAATGTTTTGACATTTTACACTTGTTTCGTCAAAACTCCTGGAATCACCTCTGTCTCATCGACTAATCTAGCTATTTTGTTTCACGGGTTTGCTGTAAACATCGTATATAATTATGTAGGACAAGCAACCACTGCTGTAGAGAACAGGCTACTCGAATTGTATCGTATCTTAGGGCACTGGAACACGTGGTACTGACACATGATGGTATCATGGGGGACATATACAATAAGTTGTGCACAACTTCTCAGGGTGATCGCACCAGGTGATTGCACCAGGGACCTGAGCCTCACACGCCCACTCTCCCCAACTCTCCAGCACCACCGCCCTCTACCACCGCTCTCTAGAGCAAGGGCAGATAAGCACCATATACCCCAACCATATATCCTTCCTGTTCTATTCAGAAACGCAAGCGAACCTCCCGGTCACAAGATACTTGCGCGTTTCTCCACAGGACATTTACATCGTGATTATCACAATATCACCGGCTACCTCTAACGCAAGCGGTTTTTACGGTGGTAGTAGGGTGCAGCTCACCCTTCAAGCGACGTGTCGAACACTTCACGGTGCTTCGTGCTTGTTGCAAGCAAGCAAAGTCTGCCTTGTCGGGGAAAACCTGACGTGTTCCGTGCCGGCACTGCTCGTCGGGACGTGAGGGTTTACGGTCATACGATCACGGCCATGCACGACCGCCCCCTTGACAGGCCAACGCCTAACATACCTGCCCTCGTCACCCGTCTTTGGCAATTTTCAGGAGGGGCTCATCGTACCGTGCCCGTTCATGCTCTACTCCAACGCCATATTCATGCCATTGTACGCGCTGCCGTACTTGCTAAGAGGGTTGAGGGTGGTCATCGTTTCCGACAAAGGTCAGTCACAAAAAAAGCTATCAGCATGCCATCAGTCGTAGTGCGGGCGAGACGTATTCTACGTTCCGAGGTGCCATGCGTTTTTTTCTTCTGGCGGCAGCCACTTGACCACAGCCAGTATTGGAGGGAAGCACAAACGTTCCATGAATGAATCCGAGTAACGATCCCATATGGACTAAATACAGTGTTGGCTAATGTTGCAGCAAAAAACGTGTATTTCTGGCGAATTGGGGCCAAGGCGCTCCGTCATGCCAAAAACGCTCCAGCCCAAAAACACTACCTCCATCATATCACGCGTCACGAGTGCTATAGCAAACCACGTTAAGTTTTTACGGCGAGTTGTGTTTAGGGAAGCCTGCCGCCCTTCTTGTTTCGTCTATACGTGCTACCCCAGGGGGAGTAGGAGCGGGTGTTTCCTTTGCGCGAGAAGCGAAGTGGTCCACACCAGAGTCTTTGTACTAGCGACAGAACGTTTCACTGCTGCAAAAGCGTATCAAAAGTGTGGATTAAAACTCTATTACTGCCAGCTCTTTGGCGTAGTTTCAATAGTAGTAGAGAGTTATGCCTCTATCATGGGTAGGTGCCTCTACAGCAGTGCAGTAGAGGGGGGGGGGGGGGGGTGTACTCATGTTGTGCACGGCCGTAGTCATATGACCATAGACCCTCGCATCCCTACAATGCCGGGACGGAGCGCGTTGGGTTTTCACCAACCAGGCAGGGGGGGGGGTATCTTTAACCTTCGTTCTGAACGACGGGTGCGTGCTACGATAGAAATAGCACTTTTTGGCTGAAATTATTTCTGACTTGTCGAGCAGCTTAACCCAAATTCGTCGGACTGCCATTTTTTTTTTTTGTTGCAATCTTGTCCCTATTAATAGCATGCTTTCGGCCATGGGATGTTTCATCGGATACATACATAGCACTTTTACTTTTCTCGAAAATCAGTCTGGGGTGAGGTGTAGCGCTCTTCAAGTAACCACCCTTCCAAGGCAAAACATGGTGCAACTCTACCGTAGCATGCGTCGACGGGGCTCTGAACCTATTACTAATCAACTCGGGAACTGCACGATCGATGCGCATTGCAATATCACATGTATGCTAGAAAAATATTCGTGTATTCTTCATATATATATTAACCTGGTACGTATTAGTGGGTACGTACGTAGCCATATGGAATTCATCAATCAGGTGAAGAATACAAGTTTTGTCTCGAAGTGGAGTGTAGTGTGAGCTGCAGGCGTTCCTCCTGCGAGGAGCCTACCAAAACCGCAATAGGTATTACTAGGATCTCCCCTTGCCGAGGCATGATGGCATGGCTCAGTAAGGCCTAGCACGAAGCCGACTAAGGCCAGGCACGCTTGGGTGAGCTCATAGACCGGTCGTAAACGCGCTTTTTAAAAAAGCCCTTTGCGAGAGGTTGGGGTTTATATTCCCACTCGTGACACAAAACGGAAATAACGTTTAATCGCATCGCATATCGTAGTGCTTCTTTCTGCATAATATATCCGCCGTTTGACTGGACTGGATGGGACGCGAACACCATAATACTCGTACCTCTCCAACGCCCGTGACATGAAATGATACTGCTGTGCCACACCCACACGACAGTCTGGCGAGCAAAGTATTCTACGGTGCTGTCGCGGCGCAACGTGTTCCTGATTCTGATGGGGGCGTTCGTGCTGCTAGGGCTGGCGTCGGTCATGCTCCAGTTCGTCTCTTCCGGCACTTACGGGTGAGAGGCTTACTCCCGGCGTAACGGTAGTTGGACCCACACCGAACACATTATCTATATTCCCACTTCATGATCTAGATCTTCAAGGAAGATTACGTTCCTGATCGGTACCTACTGCTGTAGATCTTCAAGGAAGATTGCGTTCCTAATCTGTATCTAGATCTTCAAGGAAGATTACGGTCCTGATCTGTATCCATATCTTCAAGGAAGATTACGTTTGTTCCTGGTCTGTATCATCTACAGCAGTTCTTGGCGCATGCTATGTGCGTACGGTAGAGAGGCACCATGGTTTCTCTGAAGCTCCTCGCTTGAGGAGCTCTAGAAAAAACTGATTTTGGTAAAAATGAAAGCGCAGCCCGACAAACAAATCCCATGTGGCCTTAGGGCCCGAATTAACGAGTATGATATAAATCCAATTTGGAAAAAATAAATTCAAATTCGCTTTTCATTGGTCAACACACGCACCAGCACCAAACATTATACCCCAAGATCCTAATCTTTGGTGCTGGTGCGTGTGTTGACCAATGAAAAGCGGATTTGAATTTTTTTTTTCCAAATTGATTTTCTTTTCTTCTTCGTTAAAACGGGCCCTTAGCATACAAAACAATCGGATTGCAAACCAAGGATGGCACTCCGACGGATTTGGGTTATTGAAGGAGCGCGTTCACCCAGAAAACAGTTAGCCAAAAAAAAGTGCAACGAGTGCCTCTATCGTAGCAGGCGTCTCGTGCGCGGTGGTGCACTTGGGGAGCTCTACTGTATAATAACCGGCCGTTCAGATGCTGTGATTGGTGGGCGTTTCTTAACAGTATACACAAGACTGTCATGTCGGTTCGTGTATTTTTGCTATGTCGGTAGATCTACGATTATCTACTGTATGTACTGTAGTGTCCATGCACGCCTTCACCGGGTATTTGAAGTAAGTATTGGAGTACAGTAGATGAGGCCTCCTGCCTCCGTCGCGATGACGACGACGATATCTTTGATATATCTCACAAACGTTTCTGCTGCCAACCTCCATAATCTTGATTTGAAGTCTATTGGATGAACACTGGTCAGGCGGGTCAGTCAATGTTTTGACATTTTACACTTGTTTAGTCAAAACTCCCTGTCTCATCGACTAATCTAGCTATTTTGTTTCACGGGTTTGCTGTAAACATCGTATATAATTATGTAGGACAAGCAATCACTGCTGTAGAGGACAGGCTACTCGAATTGTATCGTATCTTAAGGCACTGGAACACGTGGTACTGACACATGATGGTATCATGGGGGACATATACAATAAGTTGTGCACAACTTCTCAGGGTGATCGCACCAGGTGATTGCACCAGGGACCTGAGCCTCACACGCCCACTCTCCCCGACTCTCCAGCACCACCGCCCTCTACCACCGCTCTCTAGGGCAAGGCAAGATAAGCACCATATACCCCAACCATATATCCTTCCTGTTCTATTCAGAAACGCAAGCGAACCTCCCGGTCACAAGATACTTGCGCGTTTCTCCACAGGACATTTACATCGTGATTATCACAATATTACCGGATACCTCTAACGCAAGCGGTTTTTACGGTGGTAGTAGGGTGCAGCTCACCCTTCAAGCGACGTGTCGAACACTTCACGGTGCTTCGTGCTTGGTGCAAGCAAGCAATGTCTGCCTTGTCGGGGAAAACCTGACGTGTTCCGTGCCGGTACTGCTCGTAGGGACGTGAGGGTTTACGGTCATACGATCACGGCCATGCACGACCGCCCCCTTGACAGGCCAACGCCTAACATACCTGCCCTCGTCACCCGTCTTTGGCAATTTTCAGGAGGGGCTCATCGTACCGTGCCCGTTCATGCTCTACTCCAACGCCATATTCATGCCATTGTACGCGCTGCCGTACTTGCTAAGAGGGTTGAGGGTGGTCATCGTTTCCGACAAAGGTCAGTCACAAAAAAAGCTATCAGCATGCCATCAGTCGTAGTGCGGGCGAGACGTATTCTACGTTCCGAGGTGCCATGCGTTTTTTTCTTCTGGCGGCAGCCACTTGACCACAGCCAGTATTGGAGGGAAGCACAAACGTTCCATGAATGAATCCGAGTAACGATCCCATATGGACTAAATACAGTGTTGGCTAATGTTGCAGCAAAAAACGTGTATTTCTGGCGAATTGGGGCCAAGGCGCTCCGTCATGCCAAAAACGCTCCAGCCCAAAAACACTACCTCCATCATATCACGCGTCACGAGTGCTATAGCAAACCACGTTAAGTTTTTACGGCGAGTTGTGTTTAGGGAAGCCTGCCGCCCTTCTTGTTTCGTCTATACGTGCTACCCCAGGGGGAGTAGGAGCGGGTGTTTCCTTTGCGCGAGAAGCGAAGTGGTCCACACCAGAGTCTTTGTACTAGCGACAGAACGTTTCACTGCTGCAAAAGCGTATCAAAAGTGTGGATTAAAACTCTATTACTGCCAGCTCTTTGGCGTAGTTTCAATAGTAGTAGAGAGTTATGCCTCTATCATGGGTAGGTGCCTCTACAGCAGTGCAGTAGAGGGGGGGGGGGGGGGGTGTACTCATGTTGTGCACGGCCGTAGTCATATGACCATAGACCCTCGCATCCCTACAATGCCGGGACGGAGCGCGTTGGGTTTTCACCAACCAGGCAGGGGGGGGGGTATATTTAACCTTCGTTCTGAACGACGGGTGCGTGCTACGATAGAAATAGCACTTTTTGGCTGAAATTATTTCTGACTTGTCGAGCAGCTTAACCCAAATTCGTCGGACTGCCATTTTTTTTTTTTGTTGCAATCTTGTCCCTATTAATAGCATGCTTTCGGCCATGGGATGTTTCATCGGATACATACATAGCACTTTTACTTTTCTCGAAAATCAGTCTGGGGTGAGGTGTAGCGCTCTTCAAGTAACCACCCTTCCAAGGCAAAACATGGTGCAACTCTACCGTAGCATGCGTCGACGGGGCTCTGAACCTATTACTAATCAACTCGGGAACTGCACGATCGATGCGCATTGCAATATCACATGTATGCTAGAAAAATATTCGTGTATTCTTCATATATATATATACCTGGTACGTATTAGTGGGTACGTACGTAGCCATATGGAATTCATCAATCAGGTGAAGAATACAAGTTTTGTCTCGAAGTGGAGTGTAGTGTGAGCTGCAGGCGTTCCTCCTGCGAGGAGCCTACCAAAACCGCAATAGGTATTACTAGGATCTCCCCTTGCCGAGGCATGATGGCATGGCTCAGTAAGGCCTAGCACGAAGCCGACTAAGGCCAGGCACGCTTGGGTGAGCTCATAGACCGGTCGTAAACGCGCTTTTTAAAAAAGCCCTTTGCGAGAGGTTGGGGTTTATATTCCCACTCGTGACACAAAACGGAAATAACGTTTAATCGCATCGCATATCGTAGTGCTTCTTTCTGCATAATATATCCGCCGTTTGACTGGACTGGATGGGACGCGAACACCATAATACTCGTACCTCTCCAACGCCCGTGACATGAAATGATACTGCTGTGCCACACCCACACGACAGTCTGGCGAGCAAAGTATTCTACGGTGCTGTCGCGGCGCAACGTGTTCCTGATTCTGATGGGGGCGTTCGTGCTGCTAGGGCTGGCGTCGGTCATGCTCCAGTTCGTCTCTTCCGGCACTTACGGGTGAGAGGCTTACTCCCGGCGTAACGGTAGTTGGACCCACACCGAACACATTATCTATATTCCCACTTCATGATCTAGATCTTCAAGGAAGATTACGTTCCTGATCGGTACCTACTGCTGTAGATCTTCAAGGAAGATTGCGTTCCTAATCTGTATCTAGATCTTCAAGGAAGATTACGGTCCTGATCTGTATCCATATCTTCAAGGAAGATTACGTTTGTTCCTGGTCTGTATCATCTACAGCAGTTCTTGGCGCATGCTATGTGCGTACGGTAGAGAGGCACCATGGTTTCTCTGAAGCTCCTCGCTTGAGGAGCTCTAGAAAAAACTGATTTTGGTAAAAATGAAAGCGCAGCCCGACAAACAAATCCCATGTGGCCTTAGGGCCCGAATTAACGAGTATGATATAAATCCAATTTGGAAAAAATAAATTCAAATTCGCTTTTCATTGGTCAACACACGCACCAGCACCAAACATTATACCCCAAGATCCTAATCTTTGGTGCTGGTGCGTGTGTTGACCAATGAAAAGCGGATTTGAATTTTTTTTTTCCAAATTGATTTTCTTTTCTTCTTCGTTAAAACGGGCCCTTAGCATACAAAACAATCGGATTGCAAACCAAGGATGGCACTCCGACGGATTTGGGTTATTGAAGGAGCGCGTTCACCCAGAAAACAGTTAGCCAAAAAAAAGTGCAACGAGTGCCTCTATCGTAGCAGGCGTCTCGTGCGCGATGTAGGACACGTTTGCTGGGTGAAATATGTACTACGTATACAGATCCTATGTGTAGATAGCATCGCATAACTACAGGTTGGGATCTTGGTGAGAGATATCATCGCATAGCGACAGGTTAGGATCTTGATGATCGAGAGGATCTACTTTAGATCGTGATATAGGTGTAGGGTGTGTGAGTTAATACAGTAGTAGCTCTCACTACGATCACCCTCGAGACCCTAAGGTAGCGAGCCGACGAACAATGCAGTTGGGCATTACAGGGGGCGCTCGCTCTGACAACTTTTTTCGTGAGAAAGGAGAATATCGGAGTAAAGGAGTCCGGTAAGCCAGATGTACGCTGTGGCAGAAAAAGGCCCACGTACCTCTATCGCGGCATGCGTCGGACCGGAATGGCTCAATCAAGTAGTAAAAATTGGCTTCAAGTCGTGCATTGCCACAACTGTTTAGTTTGTGGCGGATGTTGTCGTGCTTTAAGTGATCATGGTGCGCTTCTCCTCCGCTCCGCCCGTGGTGCGCTGACACAGGCCGAACCCTACAAAGGAGTGCTTCGCGATCGCCGACTGGTGGTTCTATGGTCCTGTCGCGCTGACGTTGTCGGCGATCTCGTCTAAGCTTTTCATCGAGCTGGCCAAGGTTCAAGACAGCATCAACATGTCGCAGGAGATCCGGTCTGCTGCCATCGCCTGGGTGGTGACTGCCGGTATGTATGTGTGTGCTTCTACGTAGAGTATGGTGGTAAGCATTTCGAATGTTCCAGGGCTGTGCATGGGTCGGGTCTGGTCGGGTCGGGTGGGGTCGGGTCGGGTCGGGTCGGGTCGGGTCGGATCACGGTGGCCCGCACCGATCCGTAAAAATATAGAGTATCTCTCGATCCGACCAAACCCGACCCGACCCTTGACATTTCCAAAACTTCCTGATCTGACTCGTGGGTGAGGTCGTGACCCATGAACAACCTGGGCGATTTTGCTCATTGATTGTGCGCATTTTCAGGCTAAAGTGATGCATATTACGCTGCAGGAAATTCCCACCAACTGACGTCTTCAGTGACTTGAAACTGTCACCGATACTGCAAGGGTTCAACGAAGTACTTACGGGTGAACACAGTACTTAGGACCACCCAGGGTGTCTAAACCAAGGGAAGTAGTTGACTCTCGGGTCCATTGTGGGTTTTTACTACACTAGCCCCCCCGTAATTATGTATTATCGGGGTGAACACATAGCACTAATAGTAATAATGAGAACCACATTTAGTGTGCAAACGTAGGGGGATACATGGTTTTTGGGTTATTTTGTGGGTTCTAATTACAGTAGTATGGCCCCAGTGATAGGTGTGGGTGTAGCATTGCGATCGCCTTACAGTAGTGGGAAGTGTCAATTTGTACACCTACCGGCATGCGTGTTGATGCCACGAGCCAATCCGGAGCCGTTGCTGACCACATAACGACAGTATACCGGCAACGTTTGAAACAGCTTGAGGCTTGTTTCGAATTCAGCTTCGTACATGATAGTCTGTCGCATCGTACGATTAAACTACGAAAAGTTCAAGATTTTCCCCATGAAATGCTGCAACACACTGCTTGTTGTGTAAATTGAGCAACATTAACTCTGATCACCGCCCCTCCCCCCCCCCCCCCCCCCCCCCCCCCCCCCCAACCCCAATCCCATCCAACGATGTGCAACGCCTGTCAGTGCCGTTCTACTCTACGTTTATTCTGAACGACTTCGGCGTGCTCGTCGCCCCTCGGCCTGTGAACTTCCTGCTTTCGGTCTGCATCCTCCTCACCGATTTTTCGACGTGAGTCAATCAACCACGAAAAAAGAAAAGCAGAAGACGCATGCTTACGGTAGAGAGGTGCGCCGTTTTGTGTCTGAGGGCGGCAACGCGAGGAGATCTCTATATGCCTCACCAAACAAAAAATGATTCATGTAGGAGGGAGAAAAATCCCATGGACGCGTGCTACGGTTGAGGTAGCACTTTTTGGCTGAATCGTTTTCTGCACGATCGGGCTCCTTAACCCAAATTCGTCGGACCTTTCATGTTTTGTGACGAATAATTTTTTCTAAATATACTTCGGTCATGAGATTTCACATCCGGCAGCAACTTTAGTTTCCTCCAATTTTTTTTTTCGGTGAGGTATGACGCTCCTTAAGTGAGGAGCTCAGAAAAAACATGGTGCACCTCTATCGTAGCATGCCTCCAGTGGCCCAAGCCTGTAACGACATACCAGGTATATTGCATCACAATGATTGAAATTCCGACGATGTTTGGGCCAAGGAGCCAAAAAAAGGTCATTCGGAACATATTTCAGCCAAAAAAAGGTATACCCTCTACCTCTATCGTAGCAAGCGTCATTCGGAACATATTTCAGCCAAAAAAAGTATACCCTCTGCTTCTATCGTAGCAAGCGTCATTCGGAACATATTTCAGCCAAAAAAAGGTATACCCTCTACCTATATCGTAGCAAGCGTCATTCGGAACATATTTCAGTCAAAAAAAGGTATACCCTCTGCCTCTATCGTAGCAAGGTCATTCGGAACATAATTCAGCCAAAAAAAGGTATACCCTCTACCTATATAGTACACGCTAGCGTGTTAAGGTGACCCCTGGAGGGGTACTCTGGGTCGGGGAAATAAGTAGAAGCTCCACGTGATGTATATATATTACCGTCGTAGACACAGGAAAGGGGGAGAAACATAGAGAAACATAAAGGAAACAAAGAGTAGCGATGGAAGTCGCTCCAAACCGCCAAGTGCTCCACAGAGAAACACGCATATTTCCTCTGTGGAACTCCCAAATACCGTTACATAAATATCCCTGCACCAAGTACGTTAGCACTCTGAACAGCCTCCCTGCATTCTACTTGGTGAATGGGATGACACTAATACCTCAGGATACCATGGTGGTACGTCAAGCTCACCCAAAAAAGAAACACAAATATCAATACTCAATGAAAACCAAAAACTACCCAGCCTTCCCTTCGTTGAGGTCATCAGCTTGGATAAAAATGGTAGTCAACACCGGATAAATGTCCGACGTAGCAAGCGTCATTCGGATTATATTTCAGCCAAAAAAAGGTATACCCTCTACCTCTATCGTAGCAAGGTCATTCGGAACATAATTCAGCCAAAAAAAGGTATACCCTCTACCTATATCGTAGAAAGCGTCAGAAGGGGCATACACAAGTGATACGTACACCACCGCGACACATACACAGACGACATCTCCACAAGCACATCCCCGCGACGATACACCAACCACGTTCCAGAGGAGCAGAGGAAGCTAACTGATAGTAGTGCATGTCATGCGTAGTGCAGACGCAGTGTGCACGACACAGTATTCGATATGAGGACGCGTGTTTCGATAGGGATATATACGTATAGTCCATTTTAGACAAACTGAGAAACTACCCAATGTCTTACCTTTCAGTGAAGCTTCAGTCAAGGCGTTATTTTCAGAGACATTTTTTTTATTTCCCAGATTTCCCGGGGTTTTTAGATTTGTGAATTTTGTGTCAAGATACGGAGGCCTTCTGTCACGGTTTGTGATGTTTTACACAAAGGGCAAAAAAAAAAGAAGGAACGATTCGCATTTTCACACATTGGGATTTAAAAAAAGGGAAATCCAGGAAATTTAGGTCAACTTGTCCTCCGAAAATAGCGGCCCTAAAACGTCTGGCCCTTAGTATTGTGCATCATACTTGGATTTCAATGTTATCACAACATCGTCGTTGGGTGAGGTATCGAGCTGCTATACTTTAATCAAGAGTGGAACCTCGGATGATTAGGGGCTACCCTTATAAGGCAAAATCACGCGTCTGAGGAATGAACGTTTCCGAGACACTTTTAGAACTGCAGTCCCGTTGACAATCCACACTAATTCTAAGTAATTTGTCCCCAAAACGGGAATCCAGTCCTGTAAGGGTTAATAAGCGTGAGCCCCCTGTTGGAGGTGGGCTTTTGTTTTTGCCGCCCGCAGCCCTTCTGCTGCTGTTGTAGCATCTTCTACCGCAACGCTTGTTGACCCTCTTTGCTAATAGCATTGACAAGGACGACGGCCAGCTTTTTTAGTTGGCGATGAGTGTCATAGTGGCCACACTTCGGTTGAAAGAAAGCCTTGCTTGGTTGCAGACAGCTACTACGGTGGTAGCGGTTGCTTCAGCGAACGGATGGAGCGAGAGCAATCTCTTCGTAAGGGAAGGACGGTCGGACGACGAGTACGTTAACGATCGGACGACAAGTCCCTTCATTGTATCGTAGGGGACGTCATCAGCACAGCAATCCTACTACGAGTACGGCACGAGTATAAATATTTATATATTTGTATATTTATATATTTATATACATATGGATCTGTGAAGACCGTTAGGGTCTGAATATCAATCCCCAAACGGGGCTTGAAATACCGAACACAATCGAACCCGACGTTGATTGAAAACATCAATGGCCTACCGTAGGCATGCAACGAATAACATACACCAAACGCAAAATGGTCGTTCTAACGACAAGGCATGATACCCTTGTAAGGCGTATGCCTTATTGCGTAGATTTTCCTCGGATAAGACGCGCCCGCGGGCAGCGAGCTAGAAAATTTCGCCGAAACGCATCACATTAGGTTAATGTGAGCTCATGCATTTATTTGCCTGTCTGCGTGTTTAATTAATTAAGCCTTTATTGTTGCTATTATCATGTTTGCCATCCGACAATGTGCAGCATGATGAGCTTCAACGTTGGTCACTCATAACGTTCCCGAAAGCAGAAAACCACGGAAACAAAGGAAACCTATCTATGCGCAAAGCGTAACTTCCTTCTATGCCTACTTTATCCTTCGCGCCTCGCGCCTTGGGTTCGCGTGTTATTTTTTTAACTTGTTTTTCAGTTTTTTCATCGAGCCTCGACGGACCAACGGGGTGGTTCATATCTGCGGCAGAAAAAAGAAAAAGATCGTGGTCGTCATAGACGAGCCTCAGATCTTGGCCTGGAAGGAAAAATGGCACAACTCAAGGGTGAGGGGAGAAAGTAATGCTGTATAAACAACTCTTCGTCGCTGACCCGGATGTTTCGATTAGCTGTGCCTATCGCGTCATGGCCGCCGAAAATCATTTTTGTCTCCTGGCGGGCTCCCCCACTGGGGAATTACTCTACCGAATATTAAAAAAAATAAAAAAAACAACAGCTGTGAGCTCGAGGATTTCGTCGAAGCTCATCTTTGCTAGCTGAGTGTAATACTTCGATCGCGCGTACTTACGGATTTTATACCGAATATTGTCAGAATTCCATTTTTGATTTACTCCAAAACAAAACAACACAAATTATACCATTTCTATCGAATATAATCAGAACTCCATTTTTGATTTACTCCAAAACAAAAAACGTTTTACGTATACCATTTCGTTTCTTTCACGAAAAATCGTTGTAACCCATGGTATTGCTCCTTACCCGGACCTGCACTCTCCTTTTTTTATAATCAAAATTCGGTGCGTAGTTTTTTGCGAGGTGTATTGATATCCCCTTCAGTAGTTAACGAGCCTCACGAAACCTAGAGGGTGCTTCCCCCACCGCTTCACGCTTCTTCGTTCTTCACAGCAGTTGGTGTACTTTATAGGTTTCGTGTGTGCTGGTGGTATCCTTTTTAGTCTTCGGTTGTTGTCGTTCTCTCCCAGATGCCGGATCACCCCCCTCCGAATGCCCGAAGGAGGCCGAGTTTTCGATGTTCGCAGGATGGTCTACAGCACACGCATCCATTGCATTCGTTGGCGAAGCGGTCTCCGTTGGCTGCCAAAATATGTTTCCCAGTTACAGCCGTTTGTTCAAGGGAGCCCTCATGCCTGGGATTCTCAAAAATATCCCCTGTGCAGTAACGCAGTAAAACATTATTATGACGACGCCAAATGTTTAGAGACCCATGTATGTGCGGCAAGTATTCAGGGATGATTGGTAAGTATATGCGAATGGCATGATTGAAACAAGGGCTGAACATTGTCAGATGGAAAAGGGAACAATAATAATGTGATGATCATTCGACGACGATTGCTTTTCGCTTGATGATGGATGGAACAGGTAATCATGGGGTTTCCAGCTCTGGACACCGCGTTCGAGAAGCACGTGCAGAACTTCCTGTGCTCGGAGTCCTACGACTTCCTCAAGGCGGTAAGAGGCCTCGTCTATGTACTACTGCTGTGCACCTGGTAGGCAATCGCCCTGCGACGCGAACATCCCCTTCCCGCCTTGTTGCTATCATGTCTCTATTTACAATACGATAGAGGTACAGGCTGGTTCAGGCATATCACCCAAAATTCATTCAGTGGCGAATGTCCACGCCGTTTTTTGGAGTTAGACCCTGAAATTTGGCACACGTGTTTTATGCGCCCTACCCGAGACATCAACGGATGGGTTTTTTTTTTTTTTTTTTTCCGTCAGATATTGCTTGTTTTGTGTTTTTTTGGGAAATTTGGGTCTTAAGAGATCCAAAATTTCCGGCGAAAACAAAAATAAATAAAAACCCCATTCGTAAAAGGCTCGGGTGGGGCGCATAAAACACGTGTACCAAATTTCAGGGTCTATCTCCAAAAAACGGCGTGGACATTTGGACTTTTATGCGGTAAAAGTGCAAAAATAGGCGTCGCCTCGTAGTTACTTAGTTTTAGTATAGAATCGATTCTGGGCGTTAAATATGACTTAATATGATCATACGCAGTCAGATTTTCGAATATTTGCGTGAAACTTTGTACAAACATGCCTTAGACCACCTGGAAGCGGCTCGTTCAGAAAACAAAATGGGGGAAAACAGGTTTTCCTAGGGAAACGCCTGACTATTGTTGACCACTTTGAAGGCCTGTGATTGGCCGGGCCACATTTCCGGCGGTAGCGCCAGTTCTAGGTCCTTGAACAAAAAACTGGCGACGTCACCCTCTTCCACTGTTCATGGCGGTCAGTATGATACCAAATATGTGACATTGGAGTTGCTATTGCATGCGGCATTCGTGACTGACGAAATTTTGGGTGATATGCCTGAACCAGCTCGTAGCACTTTTTGCTGATTTTTTTTCTGTAGGATCGGGCTCCTTTAACGAAGAAAAAAAAAATCAATTTGGAAAAAAAAAAAAAAAAATCCGCTTTTCATTGGTCAACACACGCACCAGCACCAAAGATTAGGATCTTGGGGGGTGCTGGTGCGTGTGTTGACCAATGAAAAGCGAATCTGAATTTTTTTTTTTTCCCCAAATTCAATTTATTTTATACTCGTTAAAACGGGCCCTTAACCCAAATTCGTCGCACTTTCATTCTTGTTTTGCTATATTTTCCATAGTATACCTATAGCTCATGGGATTGTTGGTCGGGTAGCACTTTTGGTTTCTTGCAAAAAAAATCGTTTTTCGGGTGAGGTATGGAGGTCCTCAAGTGACCACCCTTATAAGGCAAAACACGGTGCACCTCTATCGTAGCATTCGTCATGGGTGCACAAAAGTCACCCTTCGCACGAGTTCCGCGCAGAGGGGGGGGGGGTGTTCCCATATAGAGGTAACGCTTTTTTGCCTGAAACGTGTCGACGCTAGAGGTATAGAGGTATAGAGGTAGCCCTTTTCGGCTGAAAGGGTCTGTGGAAAGTATGGATCCCCTTAACCCAGACTACAAGCACCGATTCCTAACCATATAGCAACAAATGTTCCTATTAAAAAGACAGTTGAAGCCACAGGTCTTCTAAATGGATTTTGGAATTTATTAACATTTTCAATAAAAGGTACTGTTATTAAACCTAATGGTACAGCAGCCATAGCTAAAACACCTAATAATTTGTTAGGTACTAGACGTAGGGCTAGCATTGAGGGATGATTGATGATTGTGATAGGGTGTTACAGTAGTGAATGGTATGACTCAAATAAGAGCTGCACATTGCCAGATGAAAAAATGGAATAATAATACTTACGTACCACTTCTATTTCCCTTCAAAATCCGTTTCTGACTTACTATTCGTATGGAACTCCTCAAGTATGTACCTCAGAAAAAAACGCGGTGCACCTCTATCGTACTCTATCGTAGCATGCGCCAGAGTCTGAGTGACGGGGGGGAGGGGGGTCGACGCGTGCTACGGTAGAGGTAGCACTTTTTGGCTGAATCGTTTTCTGAACGATCTATTCGAGGCTCCTTAACCCAAATTCGTCGGACTTTTTATCATTTTTGTGACGAATATTGTTTCGGAGTTATACTTCGGTCATGATATTTCTCATCCGGCAACACTTTTGTTTTCCTCCAAAATCATTTTTTTTACGGTGAGGTATGACGCTCCTTAAGTGACCACCCTTAGAAGGCAGAAACATGGTGCACCTCTATCGTAGCATGTGTCGGCTCCTTCCTCGGAATTTGGCTGTACTGGTACAGTTACAGTGTAGGCCGTGGGATTGATCATCAGGTACGTAGCCCTTTTTTATTTTCCTTCAACCATGCTCAGTTTTTGGGCGAGGTATACTCATAGAGCTCCTCAAGTGACGCCCACCCTCAAAAATAAACGCGGTGCATGTCTACCGTACCTATCTAGCATGCGTCGCGTAGCATGATTGTGAACAATGTGCAGTACAGTGCAGTGCAGTACGGTACAGTAGTAGTAGTAGTAGTAGTAGTAGTAGTAGTAGTAGTAGTAGCACCGTTGCCAAGGGATGAACTAATTGTACCACGAGCTATATTACAATGACGGCGGTGCCCCCCCATGCTGCTACCGCCACCGCACCGATGTCCACAACACCGCCTGTGCTAAATGAAAACACATAAAAACGGTAAGGTTTCTGTGCCACGCGATATATGAAAATGACAACCCTCTCGCCGCTGCTACCGCCACCGCACGGATGTCCAACACCATCGGTGCTGAATATGAAAACGAAAGCATCAACATGTTGCTCGCACCTCGGGTCGATCACGATCCACGCAGACCATGTACTGCTGTAGGCTGTAGGCTGTAGGACCTTACCTGCGACAGGTTGGCACAAAACCTTCAAAGTGCATACCCGACGCAGGAAACATGTGCTGCTGCTGCTGCTGCTGCTGCTGCTGCTGCTGCTGCTGCTGCTGCTGCTGTTGCTGCAAATCGTGCAGAGCATACGGCCCTGCCGCCCGATGACGTGAGCGATGGTAGATTATTGCAAGATCGGGAACACATATTTTTCATGAAATACCGGGAATCGATCAACCGTCTGAGGTGTGAAGTGCTGCCACGCCCGCCCCTAACTTGTTGAAGCTGTCATTCATATGCAAGCCCTCACAAGCGATTCTTAGTAGGATACAGCAGTTCACCCTTCATGCGACTCGCCGAACACCTCACGGCGCTTCGCGCTTGGTGCTAGAAATGTTTACCTGGTCGGTGAAAACCCTACATGCTCCGTCCCGGCATTATAGGGACACGGGGGTCCATGGTCATACGACTACGGCCGTGCACGACATGAGTACACCCTGTCACCCCACACTCCCTTATGTATACCCTCTTCAATGTTTGGCAGTTGGATCGATACATCGACAAGGCTGCCACAGCAGAGGCCGAGTCTCAGTTTGAGGCGTTCCGAGATATAATCAACATCTACATCATGCCGGGGTCTGAAATGGAGGTCAACATCGAGACGGCGATGCGAAATAAAATATTGAAGGTGTGGACTCGTATATAAGCATGCTGTAGAGCCGACGAATAGTTGAAGCTCACAGCTCACAGCTCACGGCCTCCAACCAGATCCGATTTACGTATCATATCATAATTGTTTCAACCGTACCATTCACATACACCCATCAATCACCAATCATCCCTGAATACTTGACAACCCGATACCAATAACGCAGTCCCCCTTGCGAATGGCTTCACCGACATATTATCGCAGTTTTTCGAAAAACCGAGGGCCGTGTTCGAGTAGGCCAGAGGGTACCCCTTGCCCTAACTCGAGAGCATCGATTGGTTGTCCGACACCTGCTTGATTTGAGCGGATCGTTCTGTCTCCGACGTTTACTGTCGGACGGACGCTTTACGAAACGAAAAATGAGAACTATTATCAATGCCCGTACGTTGCGGAGATCCCGTAAATGTTGTGAACTGCTGCCCGACGCTTGATTGAAAATATCGTCACGCCTCCCACGGTTTTGTTCTAACCGTTGTGTGTTTTTCACGAAACGAACAATCTGAACTACTATATATAATAGATTGGGGACCACGACAAGTTTGTCTCTGCGGAGCCCGAGGTGAAGCGAGACATCTTCAACCCGTCCGGCACCGAGATCCGCAAGATGCTCGACGAAAACCTCATCAAGACGTTCCTCGTCAGCACTATCTTCCTCGACACGTGCAAGCGTCTCCAGGAAGAAGCAGGTGGGTTCTACTATGTATAGACAGCAGTAGACGCATGCTACGGTAGCCTGCATGCAGGTGCACCATCCTTTTATTCGGAGGGTAGTGACTCAACAATCATCTCAACAAAGTATACGTCACCCCAAAACTCATTTTGGAGGCCAAGCAAAGTGCTACCGGATGAACCACCCCATGGTATACTGTAACTGTAAAAGGAAAAGGTTTTTAACACAACACTGACTCATCTCACGGTAGGGGCGTAGCAGATTTGTTTCGAGCTCCTCACATGAGGGAGCTCAATATCTCACACGAAACACGACTTCGGAGACATTCGTTCGCGCAACCCGATCAAAACTGCCAATAATGCGGTAGTCCAAAACCAAACGTACCGGTAAAATAATATTAGTATCCGGTGGTGACTCAAGTGACGAGCTCGGCTGGTCAAAAAATATTGAGCCAAAAAATGGTACCCCTATCGTGGGATTGCTCCACTACTACTGCTGTAAGATTTCGGACGACGTTTGGGGCAAGGAGCCCCGTCATCCAGGAAAGGTTTCAGCCAAAAAAAGGTATACCCCACACCTCTATCGTAGACAGGTCTATGCACGATAGATAGCAGGTCGAGCAACATGTTTGACGCAGCCGTACAGTGTCCCACGGCGGCGCAAATGCTCATCCGTATGATTCCACTGCAATTGACTCGCTTTGCTCATCCATATGATTCCACTGCAAATGACTCGCTTCTCTGCAACGACACGCTTGCTTCTGCAACACGAGCGTCGTGTTTATAGACGGCGGGAGTTGCATACCGACGCATGCTCCGTATTTACGATAGAGAGGTACCTCTTAGCGCTTATTGGCCAAGGCGCGTTTAGCTGGCGGGGCTCCTCAAATAAGGGACCGCCCACAAGATATCATCATAGTACTACCGTGTACCATAGTAAACACTAGTAAATAGGACCTACGGTATATACACGCAATAACCTATGTACTTCCCCTATTTTTGCTAACATTATTTGGCCCTATTCACTATGGTCCTCCGTGATAGTATCATTCCAATTCTCAACACTGTGTGCGCATTCATATCATCAATGACCTTCAACATTGATCACTCAGGAACATTTCACACTCTGAATCAAGAAAACCCACGGAAACACAAATAAATACCCCCTCTGCACAATTTCTGCAGTACTGTACTCCCTTCTGCATCTACTTTCGGCTTCGAGGTTGTCCCTGTTCCTTCCTTTTCCCACCACCTACCCTGGTTTTCTGTTCTACAGTAAATATTAAGTTACACCAAACCTGGATGTCGCTTGGAACCCCCCACCTAATGCTGTACACTTGCTGTGATATGCTGTTGTTCCTTGTGTACCCTTCAGTGGGCTACAGGATTGTTCACCTGAATTTGATAGTTCGTTGGGCGAGGGCAGGGCTCCTCAAGTGCAACCATACATCCTCAGAAAGTTTAGGAGCTAACCCCATATAGATATATACACATACATATATATATATAATCTACCCATTACAAGCCTACTGCTGTAGTACTGCGGTGCTCGCTTTTCTGTTGCTGCGTTCTTCTTTCGATACGACGCAGCCGGGTTTGAGGTGTTGATCCACAGGGCAGGCACGCGGTAATAGGTAAGAAGGGGTGTGCCACCAGCATTGTTGACACGGGCCTTACGCGTTAACTTTTCCCGTAAAATCTCATTTTGTATTCGGGCGCAGGCGAACAATGACGACGGTCAACGCGTGCTTCCATCGCCATGCGGATTCTCAACCAATGCAGGAAGCGCGCCCACAGGTACGAGTAACGTTATTCCAATACGTACAGTGTATATAAGTAGTATCATCATATTTGCCATCCGACAATGTGCAGCATGAACTTCAACGTTGATCACTCATAACATTCCCGTAGAAAGCAGAAAACCACGGAAACAAAGGAAACCTATGCGCAAATATCAATATATATATTGTTCTTCCCCTTTTGCGAAATTAATCAAATCCACAACACGCCCCATCCACACTACGTAGGGGAGTAGTAGTGCTAACTGGTGCGGCGAACGTCGGCCCCCGGGCTCGACCTAGACTAGACCTTGCACACATGGACGAGGTGTGTATATATAGTTTGACACTGGGCGCTTCTTGCACAACAACATACTTACAGCAGAGTAGTGATTCTTCAGACAAACGTCTTCAACCAACTGCAATCTATGTCCTTCGGAAAATATTGGAGTTTCGTAGACGGGTGGCGAATCGGCGTTTTCAACGACCCTCCCTTGCCCTTTCCGTTCAGTTCTAATGCCTTGCGCTGCCACCACAGGAGGACCAGATAACACATAATTCGCTGAATAGTCGTTGCTTGAACTCACACAATTTTGCCTGAGTTAGATCGTTACTACGACTAACAATGTAGCGTAGGCAAGCCCCCGGCACGGTAAAGAGCGTCCAAGAAAATGCAGCAACTATTATTGCTGTAGGTGCAGCTATATATGAATACTTCGTGTAGCCTTGTTGGGAGCATACCTTGGTAGATGGAACAAGCTTCTCTTCGTTTCAAGCGGGCAGACTGCGTGGTGTTAGCTGGCACTTTCAACCTTCGAAGAGAGAGGAATAACTGGCTATCGCACATACAGTTCATACAGTTCATACACACACGCCATACAGTTCATACAGTTCATACAATTCATACAGTTCATACAGTTCATACAGAACATTGCAGTCCATGCGGCCCATGCTGTTCACGCAGTACGTACAGTAGACGCGTGCTACGATAGAGATGGCAATTTTTTGGCTGAAATAATTTCTGAATGATCGAGCTCACCTTAACCCAAACTCGTCGGACTTTGATCATTATTATCATTATTGTCATTACTGTCATTATTTTGTTGCAATGTTGTTCCTTGTGTGCTTTGGCCATGGGATTTTCCATCGGATATCACAGCACTTTTACTTTCCTCCAAAATCAGTTCGGGGTGAAGTGTAGAGCTCTTCAAGTAACCACCCTTCCAAGGCAAAAACATGGCGCACCTCTATCGTACATAGCATGAGTACAGGTATGCATGTATATATATACTGAATGGAAAGAGGCTGGGGTAAGCGTGCTCTTCGAGAACACATGAATGTACACGGGCGACGGCCCCGACCGATTTCTTCCTGTCTCGTTGTGCGTACCGAGCTTTCGCCGTCAGCCTACGACGTATAGCCCCCCGCCTACAGTAAGTAGCAAACCAACACCTGCGGCAGGCAAGACGCATGCTACGATAGAGGTGCACCATGTTTTTTTCTGAGCTCCTCACTTAAGGAGCGTCATATCTCACCGAAAAAATGATTTTGGAGGAAAATAAAAGTGCTGCCGGATGCGAAATCTCATGACCGAAGTATACTCTGAAACATATTGCATCACAAAAATGAAAAAACGACGAATCTGAGTTAAGGAGCCTCGAATAGATCGTTCAGAAAACGATTCAGCCAAAAAGTGCTACCTCTACCGTAGCACGCGTCGCCAAGCGCCATTATGTTTCCGTTTTTGCGGCCGGGCTAACCTGCACTGTTTCACAACTTTGCGGCCAAAGCTGTTCGTCCACTGCAGCGTACGGGAGGTAAAAAAAACAATTGCGTTTTTGCCAAGAAACCGTGGTGTCTGACATAGACCATGCAACGGCATTCAGGATGTCTGAGCAGCACAGCGAGGGGGGCGTTCTAGCTATAGGTGCTTGCATGTGCTTGGCAAGTATTTTACCTGGGTCGTTAAGTCAGGGTTTTTGATGTGCGCTGAGGCATCTTACGGCCGTGTATCTCGCGCGGTAGCCGCCGAAGAAAAAAAACACGCTCTATATAGGGGAGCATCTATTTTATTACGGGTCGGTCCCTCCCTTCGTTTCCTGATGCGAGATGCAACTAGGTCAGATCCGCGTTGCCAGCGGTGCGGATCAACTGCAACTTTTGATTACGCACAAAATATGTTTTCCCTTTCGATTTGCATTCCCCCAAGTCGCCAAGAATGTCTATCTCGTATATATGTCTGTGTACCTGTATATACAGTAGTGCAGGACACCTACTACTTAGAAAACGATCAATACGAAATGCACGATGAGATTTGCCAGGCATACGGAAAAATAACAAATTCGGGAGTCGTCATACAGCCGTAAGTAGTTATACAATGCACCCATTCTCGAGGAAGGAATCCAGCTCCTGGACAACAGCGATCCTGTTTCTTTCATTCCGTGCGCTCGCATATCGCGTACTGCATGTCCTCATTGTAACCCCCGACACCCGTCCCCCATACGCCATCCCCCGTACTCCATTTATTTCCTGGTCGTTCCCTCGCAGACGTACAATAGGTGGCCGATACAAGGGAGAGGGGTTGGTTGACATGCCGACAAGTTTCGAAGAAGGTCGTAGCAACATCATCGCAATTATAACCGAAGGGGTTAGTTAGTATGCACATACATAGAGAGTTCAGTCATGAACATAACAATAGAGGGTTTCAATGATGTCTGTCCCGAGGCGTTATTTTATTGTTTTGGTGTACATATCATAGCACGCTTAAGGCCAAAGAGGGTCGTTTTTTTCTTGCTATTATTAGTGTGCTTTTTGTTTTCGCGTGCTGCCCGCTTTTTGTAACATTCCAGTTTTAGAGTGGGTTCGAGCTCCCCCCCCGATCCCCACTACGCACTCGTAGGTCGTATTTGTTTGGGTCGGTTTTAGTGTGCAGGTTGAGCATTGTTGGGTTTGGCATGAAAGAGAGTCAGTCGGGGTTTGTGTTGTGCTGTGATTATCACAGGGAGGGTGACGTAGGATCAGGAAAACCGTGTCTTGTGATACGAGGAGTGCTTACGAGGCATGGATCTGCGTGTGGCCCAAGCTTACCGTAGAATCAACAAATATGTCACAACAGCACGTGATAATTGGAATTGTATAAGTGTACCACTACGTATATGTCGGACGTGACAAATGTTCGAAGGTCACAGATGGATTACTTCCGAAGCTGCGACAGCCGTGCAGAGCATAAACTATTGAGAGAAGCCGCGTTGTTATTTGTGAAGTTGTGTGAAGAGGAGGAGGAGCTTCGTTGGAATCGTAATCTCGGCAGACGCGCCCGGTTGCAGAAACGGCGACATCGCTGCTATGTAATAAATAGCCTAATAGAGGCTGGTTCAAGTATAAAGCATAAAATTCACTCAGTGGTCAATGTCCACGCCGTTTTTTGGAGATAGACCCTGAAATTTGGCACACGTGTTTTATGCGCCCTACCCGAGACTTTAACGGATGGGTTTTGTTTTTTTTTGTTCGGTCGGATATTGTTTGTTTTGTAATTGTTTGGGAAATTTGGGTCAATTGGGGTCTTAAGAGATCCAAACTTTCCGGCGAAATAAATAAATAAATAAAAAAGCCCATTCATTCGTAAAAGGCTCGTGTAGGGCGCATAAAATTCATGTACCGAATTTCAGGGTCTATTGTTATAAGGCTTAGTTCGGGTAGGCGATTGGTTAACCTTTTACCAGTAGCCCAACGTTCGCTTTTTAAAGAAAAGTGAATTTCCTCATGCCAAGAACCTGAAAAATACTCTCCCTGGGTCCCCATAACATTGGAACCGCGAGGCCAATTGGCGTTTGACACGACGACCCGTACATCCGGTCTGTCCTGAATACCCCGCCGGTCCGGGGGGGGAGAGTGTTATAAGGCTTAGTTCGGGTAGGCGACTGGTTAACCTTTTACCAGTAGCCCAACGAACTAAGACCTTAACACTATCTCCAAAAAACGGCGTGGACATTTGGACTTTTGTGCGGTAAAAGGGCAAAAATAGGCGTTGCCTCGTAATTACTTACTGTAGTTTCAGTATATAATCGACTTTGGGCGTTAAATATGACTTAATATGATCATACGCAGTCAGATCTTCGAATATTTGCGTGAAACTTTGTACAAACATGCCTTGGACCACCTGGAAGCGGCAAAAAACAAATGGGAGGAAAGCATGTTTTCCTACGGAAACGCCTGACTATTGTTGACCACTTTGAAGGACTGTGATTGGTCGGGCCACATTTTCGGCGGTAGCGCCAGTTCTAAGTCATTGAACAACAAAATGGCGCCGTCACCCTCTTCCACTGTTCATGGCGGTCAGTATGATACCAAATATGTGACATTGGAGTTGCTATTGCATGCGGCATTCATGACTGACGAAATTTGCCGTGATACGCCTGAACGGCGACATCGTATCCGGTTTCGGTGTGTACCGTGATGGGATTTTATCTTGCCACTCTGTCTGTTGGGTCAACACGCACTCCGTGCCGGCAGCACCTGCTGCTGGGAAGTACCGCTTGGGAGAGCTCAAGGAGAGATTCTCCTGTGAGTGGAGAACTGTCTTGTGTGCTGTTCAGTAAATGCCAAACCCAAGCTACGAATGTTCAGGCACCGGGAATCGTCACTTAGCCAAAAATTCGTTTTTGTCTGAGCCGAATTGCTATAATTCCATCTCGACCAAACTGCGATTGCATTCGTATTTGACTTTACTTGATAAATGTTAGGTCCTACTTAGGAGTACCTGTACAAACAATAACATCACCTACATTTTCTGGAAGGCTTTAGAGTTTTCTGCGTCGTAATTATTTTCTCCGCAAGTGCGCCGGACTGCCACAAAAAAAAAATCATCTTGTGGAAACCTGTGCGCCGGTACCCACGATGAAATCAGATGGCCTTCTCACAGTAGTTGGAGCACGCCCCAGAGTTCCATAAGGTGTTGTCTCAGTGGTGTCTCCTGTTTGGACTGGCGCCACTTCACAGATTGAAAGGGAGCTGTACTGCTGTATTCGACTATGGTGAGAAGCAGCCTACGTGTCTACGATGAGTGATATCCACAGATCTCCGCTAGAAAAATGACTCCGGAATGAGGCCAGCGAGTCGAATCGACGCGGGCGGGCAGATTATCAATTCGAGGTCGCCGGACTGCGGTGTACATCTTTCAGCGGGATAGCGACCTTACCGAAACCCCGTGGCACCGCAACTCTCGCCACGCCGTTCAACACAGGGGTGCCGATGATATATTCGCGATGCAACATGTTTATGAGTTGTATGAGTTGTACGAGTTGTATGGGTGATATGGGGATTGCATGGGTTACCACAAATGAGTTGTATCAGTTGTATCAGATGTATCAGTTGTATTAGTGGTATGAGTGGTATGAGTGGTATGAGTGGTATGAGTTGTATAGGTGGTATGAGTGGTATGAGTTGTGTGAGTTCTATGAATTGTATGAGTTGTACGAATTGCAAAGCGCCCACTCTGAATCGGCAATCACATCGAAAAATCCAAACTTCGCACATGAACCTCTCGTCGTATGATACGTACAGCAGCCTTCCACAACTTAGCCCAAAANCTGCCCATTACAAGCCTACTGCTGTAGTACTGCGGTGCTCGCTTTTCTGTTGTTGCGGGCTTCGATACGACGCAGCCGGGTTTGAGGTCTTGATCCACAGGGCAGGCACGCGGTAATAGGTAAGAAGGGGCGTGCCACCAGCATTGTTGACACGGGCCTTACGCGTTAGCTTTTCCCGTAAAATCTCACTTTGTATTCGGGCGCAGGCGAACAATGACGACGGTCAACGCGTGCTTCCATCGCCATGCGGGTTCTCAACTACTGCAGGAAGCGCTTCCCCAGGTACGAGTAACGTTATTCGAATACTTACAGTGTATATAAGTAGTATCATCATCTTTGCCATCTGACAATGTGCAGCATGAGCTTCAACGTTGATCACTCATAACATTCCCGAGAGCAGAAAACCACGCAAACAAAGGAAACCTATGCGCAAATACCCATATGTTGTTCTTCCCCTTTTGCGAAATTAATCAATCCACAACACGCCCCACCCACACTACGTAGGGAGTAGTAGTGCTAACTGGTGCGGCGAACGTCGGCCCCCGGGCTCTCGACTTAGACTATTAATAGACCTTGCACACATGGATGAAGTGTGTATATATAGTTTGACACTGGGCGCTTCTTGCACAACACCATACTTACAGCAAGTAGTGATTCTTCAGACAAACGTTTTCAACCAACTGAAGACGCGTGCTACGGTAGAGGTAGATGGTATACCTTTTTTTGGCTGAATCATTTTCTGGACGATCGGGCTCCTTAACCCAAATTCGTCGTTTTTTCATTTTTGTGACGAATAATGTTTCAGAGTATACTTCGGCCAAGATATTTCTCATCCGGCAGCACTTTTATTTTGCTCCAAAATCATTTTTTCGGTGAGGTATGACGCTCCTTAAGTGAGGACCTCAGAAAACAAATGGTGCACCTCTATCGTAGCATGCGTCTGAAATCTATGTCCTTCGGAAACGCTTGGAGTTTCGTAGGCGGGTGGCGAATCGACGTTTTCCACGACCCTCCCTTGCCCTTTCCGTTCAGTTCTAATGCCTTGCGCTGCCACCACAGGAGGACCAGATAACACATAATTCGCTGAATAGTCGTTGCTTGAACTCACACAATTTTTGCCTGAGTTAGATCGTTACTACGACTAACAATGTAGCGTAGTCAAGCCCCCGGCACGGCAAAGAGCGTCCAAGAAAATGCAGCAACTATTCTTCCTGTAGGTTGCAGCTATATGAATTCTTCGTATAGCCTTGTCGGGGGCATACCTTGGTGGATGGAACAAGCTTTTCTTCGTGTCAACCGGGCAGACTGCGTGGTGTTAGCTGGCACTTTCAACATTCGAAGAGAGGGGAAGAACTGGCTATCGCACATACAGTTCATACAGTTCATACACACACGCCATACAGTTCATACAGTTCATACAATTCATACAGTTCATACAGTTCATACAGAACATTGCAGTCCATGCGGCCCATGCTGTTCACGCAGTACGTACAGTAGACGCGTGCTACGATAGAGATGGCAATTTTTTGGCTGAAATAATTTCTGAATGATCGAGCTCACCTTAACCCAAACTCGTCGGACTTTGATCATTATTATCATTATTGTCATTACTGTCATTATTTTGTTGCAATGTTGTTCCTTGTGTGCTTTGGCCATGGGATTTTCCATCGGATATCACAGCACTTTTACTTTCCTCCAAAATCAGTTCGGGGTGAAGTGTAGAGCTCTTCAAGTAACCACCCTTCCAAGGCAAAAACATGGCGCACCTCTATCGTACATAGCATGAGTACAGGTATGCATGTATATATATATATAAACTGAATGGAAAGAGGCTGGGGTAAGCGTGCTCTTCGAGAATAAATCAATGTACACGGGCGACGGCCCCGACCGATTTCTTCCTGTCTCGTTGTGCGTACCGAGCTTTCGCCGTCAGCCTACGACGTATAGCCCCCCGCCTACAGTAAGTAGCAAACCAACACCTGCGGCAGGCAAGACGCATGCTACGATAGAGGTGCACCATGTTTTTTTCTGAGCTCCTCACTTAAGGAGCGTCATATCTCACCGAAAAAATGATTTTGGAGGAAAATAAAAGTGCTGCCGGATGCGAAATCTCATGACCGAAGTATACTCTGAAACATATTGCATCACAAAAATGAAAAAACGACGAATCTGAGTTAAGGAGCCTCGAATAGATCGTTCAGAAAACGATTCAGCCAAAAAGTGCTACCTCTACCGTAGCACGCGTCGCCAAGCGCCATTATGTTTCCGTTTTTGCGGCCGGGCTAACCTGCACTGTTTCACAACTTTTGCGGCCAAAGCTGTTCGTCCACTGCGTATACGGGAGGTACAAAAAGAACAGTTGCGTTTTCGCCAAGAAACCGTGGTGTCTGACATATAGACCATTCAACGGCATTCAGGATGTCTGAGCAGCACAGCGAGGGGGGCGTTCTAGCTATAGGTGCTTGTTTGAACATGTGCTTGGCAAGTATTTTACCTGGGTCGTTAAGTCAGGGTTTTTGATGTGCGCTGAGGCATCTTACGGCCGTGTATCTCGCGCGGTAGCCGCCGAAGAAAAAAAACACGCTCTATATAGGGGAGCATCTATTTTATTACGGGTCGGTCCCTCCCTTCGTTTCCTGATGCGAGATGCAACTAGGTCAGATCCGCGTTGCCAGCGGTGCGGATCAACTGCAACTTTTGATTACGCACAAAATAAATGTTTTGCCTTTCGATTTGCATTCCCCCAAGTCGCCAAGAATGTCTATCTCGTATATATGTCTGTGTACCTGTATATACAGTAGTGCAGGACACCTACTACTTAGAAAACGATCAATACGAAATGCACGATGAGATTTGCCAGGCATACGGAAAAATAACAAATTCGGGAGTCGTCATACAGCCGTAAGTAGTTATACAATGCACCCATTCTCGAGGAAGGAATCCAGCTCCTGGACCACAGCGATCCTGTTTATTTCATTCCGTGCACTCGCATATCGTGTACTGCATGTCCTCATTGTAACCCCCCAACACCCGTCCCCCATACGCCATCCCCCGTACTCCATTTATTTCCTGGTCGCCCCCTCGCAGACGTACAATAGGTGGCCGATACAAGGGAGAGGGGTTGGTTGACATGCCGACAAGTTTCGAAGAAGGTCGTAGCAACATCATCGCAATTATAACCGAAGGGGTTAGTTAGTATGCACATACATAGAGAGTTCAGTCATGAACATAACAATAGAGGGTTTCAATGATGTCTGTCCCGAGGCGTTATTTTATTGTTTCGGTGTACATATCATAGCACGCTGAAAGGGTCGTTTTTTTCTTGCTATTATTATTGTGCTTTTTTTTTCTCGTGCTGCCCGCTTTTTGTAACATTCCAGTTTTAGAGTGGGTTCGAGCTCCCCCCCCGATCCCCACTACGCACTCGTAGGTCGTATTTGTTTGGGTCGGTTTTAGTGTGCAGGTTGAGCATTGTTGGGTTTGGCATGAAAGAGAGTCAGTCGGGGTTTGTGTCGTGCTGTGATTATCACAGGGAGGGTGACGTAGGATCAGGAAAACCGTGTCTTGTGATGTGAGGCGTGCTTACGAGGCATGGATCTGCGTGTGGCCCAAGCTTACCGTAGAATCAACAAATATGTCACAACAGCACGTGATAATTGGAATTGTATAAGTGTACCACTACGTATATGTCGGACGTGACAAATGTTCGAAGGTCACAGATGGATTACTTCCGAAGCTGCGACGGCCGTGCAGAGCATAAACTATTGAGAGAAGCCGCGTTGTTATTTGTGAAGTTGTGTGAAGAGGAGGAGGAGCTTCGTTGGAATCGTAATCTCGGCAGACGCGCCCGGTTGCAGAAACGGCGACATCGCTGCTATGTAATAAATAGCCTAATAGAGGCTGGTTCAAGTATAAAGCATAAAATTCACTCAGTGGTCAATGTCCACGCCGTTTTTTGGAGATAGACCCTGAAATTTGGCACACGTGTTTTATGCGCCCTACCCGAGACTTTAACGGATGGGTTTTGTTTTTTTTTGTTCGGTCGGATATTGTTTGTTTTGTAATTGTTTGGGAAATTTGGGTCAATTGGGGTCTTAAGAGATCCAAACTTTCCGGCGAAATAAATAAATAAATAAAAAAGCCCATTCATTCGTAAAAGGCTCGTGTAGGGCGCATAAAATTCATGTACCGAATTTCAGGGTCTATTGTTATAAGGCTTAGTTCGGGTAGGCGATTGGTTAACCTTTTACCAGTAGCCCAACGTTCGCTTTTTAAAGAAAAGTGAATTTCCTCATGCCAAGAACCTGAAAAATACTCTCCCTGGGTCCCCATAACATTGGAACCGCGAGGCCAATTGGCGTTTGACACGACGACCCGTACATCCGGTCTGTCCTGAATACCCCGCCGGTCCGGGGGGGGAGAGTGTTATAAGGCTTAGTTCGGGTAGGCGACTGGTTAACCTTTTACCAGTAGCCCAACGAACTAAGACCTTAACACTATCTCCAAAAAACGGCGTGGACATTTGGACTTTTGTGCGGTAAAAGGGCAAAAATAGGCGTTGCCTCGTAATTACTTACTGTAGTTTCAGTATATAATCGACTTTGGGCGTTAAATATGACTTAATATGATCATACGCAGTCAGATCTTCGAATATTTGCGTGAAACTTTGTACAAACATGCCTTGGACCACCTGGAAGCGGCAAAAAACAAATGGGAGGAAAGCATGTTTTCCTACGGAAACGCCTGACTATTGTTGACCACTTTGAAGGACTGTGGTCGGGCCACATTTTCGGCGGTAGCGCCAGTTCTAAGTCATTGAACAACAAAATGGCGCCGTCACCCTCTTCCACTGTTCATGGCGGTCAGTATGATACCAAATATGTGACATTGGAGTTGCTATTGCATGCGGCATTCATGACTGACGAAATTTGCCGTGATACGCCTGAACGGCGACATCGTATCCGGTTTCGGTGTGTACCGTGATGGGATTTTATCTTGCCACTCTGTCTGTTGGGTCAACACGCACTCCGTGCCGGCAGCACCTGCTGCTGGGAAGTACCGCTTGGGAGAGCTCAAGGAGAGATTCTCCTGTGAGTGGAGAACTGTCTTGTGTGCTGTTCAGTAAATGCCAAACCCAAGCTACGAATGTTCAGGCACCGGGAATCGTCACTTAGCCAAAAATTCGTTTTTGTCTGAGCCGAATTGCTATAATTCCATCTCGACCAAACTGCGATTGCATTCGTATTTGACTTTACTTGATAAATGTTAGGTCCTACTTAGGAGTACCTGTACAAACAATAACATCACCTACATTTTCTGGAAGGCTTTAGAGTTTTCTGCGTCGTAATTATTTTCTCCGCAAGTGCGCCGGACTGCCACAAAAAAAAAACATCTTGTGGAAACCTGTGCGCCGGTACCCACGATGAAATCAGATGGCCTTCTCACAGTAGTTGGAGCACGCCCCAGAGTTCCATAAGGTGTTGTCTCAGTGGTGTCTCCTGTTTGGACTGGCGCCACTTCACAGATTGAAAGGGAGCTGTACTGCTGTATTCGACTATGGTGAGAAGCAGCCTACGTGTCTACGATGAGTGATATCCACAGATCTCCGCTAGAAAAATGACTCCGGAATGAGGCCAGCGAGTCGAATCGACGCGGGCGGGCAGATTATCAATTCGAGGTCGCCGGACTGCGGTGTACATCTTTCAGCGGGATAGCGACCTTACCGAAACCCCGTGGCACCGCAACTCTCGCCACGCCGTTCAACACAGGGGTGCCGATGATATATTCGCGATGCAACATTTTTATGAGTTGTATGAGTTGTACGAGTTGTATGGGTGATATGGGGATTGCATGGGATACCACAAATGAGTTGTATCAGTTGTATCAGTGGTATCAGATGTATCAGTTGTATTAGTGGTATGTGTGGTATGAGTGGTATGAGTGGTATGAGTTGTATAGGTGGTATGAGTGGTATGAGTTGTGTGAGTTCTATGAATTGTATGAGTTGTACGAGTTGCAAAGCGCACACTCTGAATCGGCAATCACATCGAAAAATCCAAACTTCGCACATGAACCTCTCGTCGTATGATACGTACAGCAGCCTTCCACAACTTAGCCCAAAATGCGTTTCGACCTTGTGCGGGCACCACAGTTGGGCGCATGCAAGCACTTTGCCCCTGCCCTCTCGGTGTCAAGATGGCGTGTACACCGGCTGGAAACATAGTCTGGCTTCGGAGCTCCCAAATCAAGGTGCCTACCAGGTAAATATGATACGTACGTACATCATACCTATATATATGTCTCATAGAATTATACTTCGTACGTACAGTAGTTACTTGTAAGTCAGGCTCGTCAACACTGGGCGACCATTCCAGACCAACGACACTGTCTGGAAAATGGCACCCAGCGTACCTGCCGAAGTCACGAACGTACCTGTACTGTAGAGCGTACCTGCTGTAGATTGTGATCTACAGTGCTCCGCTTGGCAGGCCGCGTGGTATTCATACGTTGCCCGAAGGGGCGCGTGTTCTACTATAACGTGCACCTGGTACGTGCAGCTGCTGCAGCAGTAGATACTTATGGTACAGATACTACGGTAATCAGGTACGATATATGGTACTACTACTGCTGTACTACCGCATCCTCCATGGTATGGCAATACAAGTACGACATGCTGTTAAGGTGTGATACCATGGTATATCATGGCCTATATCTCGGGGAGAACGAAGGCTGGCGTCTACCCTTGATGCTACACGAGGCAGCAAGACGATACCGCTGTAACAAGGAGGTGTGCGACGTGGCCCACACGAACCAATATCTCGATTTCACAATTTGCGTAAGACTTTACGCGCATACAAATCATACACAGCAGCGTATCATACGAGTGAGTACCTTGTGGCCTGCAGGGTGTGCAGTACCAGCAAAACATCGTATGATACGTGCATAAACCGCTCGGACTACGAGTTGGTGGCAGTCAAACAAGCAGAGTAGCTTGGCCAGATACAAACTACAAGCACAGCAACAGCAGAATGAGCGTATTGCTAAGTGCGTGAGGGGTGTACAGTAGTAGCATAGATACCGGAAGGAGAGCTACACGCACGTGTACAATAGTAGTACCTGCAGTACTACTGCTTGTACTGAGCGGATACATACGGGTGAGCGCTGGGGCGAGAACGAAATCCCGTTGAACAAATAATTTAATTTAAAAAAAAAAAAAGCGAAACAAAAAAAGATATACGAGTATACGACGATATGTATGGATATGAACTGACTGACTGACTGTTGCTGTACGTCGATATTCGGTACCAGCCAGAAACCAGCATCAAATTGCTTGTCCCCAGCCCAAACGGTATGATACTGGTAGCCGTCGCTGATACTCTCCCTTGCAAACCCCCAGCCCAGCTAGGCTCAAGTCTGCGACATAGCTACACCATACCAGTACGTAGCTGCACGCCAAGCTATTATGATACACCACGACTCTCGTCAGCATCGACCCCGACAGTCCCGCAGCGAATAATCGAGAAACGGCCATCCCGTGCCATTTCGCGGACTGATCGAACGCATGAGGTCCCTGGTGTCGTGGGTGCTTTTTACTCCCACACCAAGCGGTACATACAGAGAGAAGATGCAAAGAGATGTAACCAACACTTTGTCGTGTCTCGAAAGCAGTAGCAGCAGCCTCGAGTGGGACCACTGCCTGCTGGCAAGCCTTGCTGCGGTTGTGTCGCCAAAAAAAAAGCCACGCCAAGCAACCGCACCGGACAAACAAGTCGAGGAGAGAGGAGCCGCCGGGGGAACCGGAAAATTAATGAACGCCGCGCTCACTTTCCGTCGCCTCTACACCTATCGCTATCCGCCGTGCGCGTGAGGGAGGGGGGAGGGGAGGGGGGAGGAGGAGGGGAGCGTCGGCACTCGTTGCTTTCTATATACACGAAACCACGACAACAGTGCCCTCTACTAGAAGCGCCACGAGCCGCGCTGTTGGTCCTTGGCACGTACGTTTTGGAACACACAACAACAGCAGTGGTGTGCCACCAGGCAACGTCACAGCAGCCGGTACCGGACCTTGCGCACGGACCCGTCTTCAAGCCGCGTTCAAATCGCGGGTTTGAGTACGACCCACAAGCTAACCACGGGGGTGCAGTCGGAGGGAAACAACCCCCCCGCCGGGAGGCGGAGTATTTTCCTTGGTGGTGTTTTGGGGAGAAGAGGACAGCACGAGAGTCAGCACGCGCAAGCGGGGCTTCCGCTAAAGGTGCGCGAACATACACAAAGCTACGACGTGCACGGCAGTACTAGAGGTGTGTGCCGACTGTACATCGTACTTGCATGTGATGGTGAATACAGACAGCACGCATGCTTGGTCTACAAGACGTATCGCTCAAAAACATTCCCTAATATACGAGCAACAGCAGTATACTGACTTGTTATCGTACGTATTTGTACTCATACATACCGTGCACTGGTATGATACGTACTTGTACTCATATGATATGATATGGCACTCGTCAGATTCGACACTCGTCAGACACCGCTAATTAATTGCTGTGACGGATGGTGTTACTGTTTGCCTCGCGTCTCGCTCTCAATGTCACACGATGTACGTACGCGTACTGTGCCTGTGCATGAACACCATGCCACACCACACGTACGGACATCAGCAGGTGATACGTAGAGTAGACCATGGTATATACATATTATGTGCCAGCAGCAAAGAGTCCAGACGGTGTTGTCTTGTCAGCGAAGGCAAAGGCTGAACTTGAGGATACACCTGTGGTAGCGGTGCTGTATGTACCCTGTGGTAGCAGTGCCATTGCCACACATATATAAGAGAATGGAGCAGACGCCTACAGTAGACAGGTCTACTACAACAACAGTAATACTGTGTGCCCCACGGCACTACGACGAGTACAGCTGTACTCGTACAGCCAGTGGGCACTCGCAGTTAAGAAACGATGTGTTCAGAAAAATTGGCTCAGATTGGCAGGAATAATAAGAAAATTGGCTTAAGAAACACAGCTCAACAGCAGTGGAATCCACCGTAAATCCTATACAATGGAGTTGGATCGACGTCGGAAACAAAGTAAGAAACTGAGCCTGGCCAAAAAATTGACGTTTCTTAACACCGGGCGCCCACCTGCTGTATAAAATAAGTACACGTGCTGCGCTCTTCGTGAACGGTAGAACCCGTAAGTACCACGTATATATCACGTACGGATTTCTATACGCCTATCGGTCTGTCGTTTCTGGGGGTAGTGCCCAGGTTCGTATGATACAGACGCAAACTGTCTACCCCATCGAGCGCATACAGCACATCATTCAACGCATGCATACAACGCATACAGCACATATACAGCACATACAGCACATGCATCACATACAACACATACGACGCACGAAAACACTGCACGCGGGACGCTTCTGGTGTGTGGTGAATAGTATCTCCCAACAAACTCCCTCGAAATTCCGCAGCTTTTGGGACGAAATAGCGCCGCACACCAATCGAAATTCCGCAGCTTTTTGGACGAAATAGCGCCGCACACCAATGCCGAGCAAAGATGTCGGGAGACAGGACTTTCAACCCTTGACAGACAGCAGCTTTGCCTTGACATGCCGTGACTGACACCAAACTACTAGGTTTTAGTGTTGAACGTTTCGGCCCTACACTCTTGACAGCGCATTTTTGCCTTGCTTGACATGTCTCCCGACATCTTTGATACCGAGCAGTAAAAAAACAATGACTGTATTATTGTGGCAGTCAAACTCGATAGGAAACCTTAAGGAATCGTACCTGAAAGCGCGCTTTGTTTGCGCCCAGCAGAGATAGATACAATTTTTTCTCTGTCGGTTCTCGTCTTCTTGACAACGACGGAGAAACGGTGCTCGTGCCTCATCCCACAGTACGTAGGGGTTAGACACGTGCTACGATAGTGTTCCCAGTGACACTGCTGTTTTGGGGCTGCTCAGCTAAGCTACTATACCCAATACCGTTGATGTCTTCCATGTAGCCGGTCGCCCCGGTGGGCTAGCAGGTAACCACGAAGCATGTTAACGTCAAGATCGTGAGTTCGAGCCCCCCCCCCCCCCCCCCCCCCCCCCCCCGCGAGGGGGGGGGGGGGGGGGGGGAGGAGTGCAAGCTCGTAGGGACTTTTTCTCGCAAAAAAATATCTCGACTAAAAGCGCGAGAGAGAGCGTGAGTTGGCAAAATTCGATGGAAATCGACGAGCGTTGGGAAAGCTGAACCCTCTGCGCGATGAAAATTAAGGCAAGAACCGTAGCGGGGGGTGAGGGAGAGGAGCCTACTTTGTGACCCCCGGATCTGAGTTACGACTAGGGAGGGAGAAAGACATAAGTGCGAAGATAATAAATGGGATGGGGGGGGGAAATAAAATTGTTTTCGTCGTACGCCCAGGCCACGGTATGGTTCATCAGGTCGCCCGTTCCTTTTTTCTCAAAGGAAGCCAGGTTGCTGGAGCCTCAGAAACGTGTACGTAGGGGGCCCACCTCTCTGCCGTACGTACGAAGCACGCGCCGGAAACCACTTTTTGGCTCAACATAGCATTTGAATGGCGCGTGATGTGGATATTTTGATCTTGCTTCACACCGTGAGAGCTGTTTGTTTTCTTTGCATCTCGCCGTGTCTTCAAGCATATTATTAAGGAGTTGCTTGCGATCTTACTGGGATAATGCAAATACTGAATGATATATATATATATATATATTGCTTCGCGTACACATGAACTGTGGTGTGGATGGGGGGTGGATGAAATATATTATGGGGACTTGAATTATATATTCTTTTAGGTGGGCTATTCGGGGTATGGGGGGGGAGAAGTATAATGAATTAATTTAGCGAAAGAGGCAAGAATATACATGATGGTATTCTTAGTGTACTGTGGTGTGCGTATGTATGCATTACGGGCAATCAATCCCGTCGGTTTCAATGTTTAGGCTGGCAGCCGACGTCACGGTTTGTGTGCTCGATGACTTGTGTACTCCGTGTGTGTACAGCACTGCTGTACAAGTCGTGAGGCGTGCTTACGGGGAAGGGATATACCTACTACCTACTGCAGCAGCTGTAGCTCCTTGTATTTCTGGTGCTCCACTTCGCTTGAGGAGCTCTCTATTAATAACTCACCCACAACAAGCCGACAAAGAAATAAACCAAACAAGATTATTTTCAAAGTAGCCATCCCACGGTCTGGGTATACAGCGAAACATACTGCTGTGAACCATGAAGGAATGAATGAATTGACATGTCGAATACATTTAGGTGCATAGATACACTAGCTCCACTGACAGTTCTCTTATTATTGGGACTTGAGAGAGGGGGGGGGATCGACGCTCGAAAACGGACGGTTTGAGCGACGGCAACTGCGTGATTGAGGGGTGATACAAAATGGGCGTCCGAGTCACCAATCAGTACAAGGAGTCGTGCAACACGGGCCCAACGTGATCCTTACTCAACAATATCCTATGTATGGGCTCACGCAGGTCATCATACGCGTAGACGTTGGTAAAACCGAAGTTATCATTGTGTTGGCCGCTATCTCGGGGTCTCTATATATATAGTAAAGGGGTGAAGGAGCGCCGTCGGCCAGAAATGTCCTCGCCAAATAAAGGTACAGTACCTTCGGTCAGAAATGCCCTCGCCAAAAAAAGGTATAGTACCGTCGGTCATGAGTTTACTCGCCCAACAAAGATACAGTAGTACCGTCGGTCATGAGTTTACTCGCCAAACAAAGATACAGTAGTACCGTCGGTCATAAATGGCCTCGATAAAAAAGGTACAGTTCCGTCGGTCAGAAAAATTCTCGATTTAAAAAAAAAGGTACAGAACCTCTATCGTAGCAAGCGTCTTTAGCACGGGGCGAGTGTACGTATCCTCTTTCGGGGAATCCTATATTCTTCTCCATCTTTCGCTAAATTAATGAATCTCCACTATTAACTCAAGTAGTTAGTTAAATAATGTCATCTACCTGTTATGAACGAAAGGAAAGGACAGGCAAAACCGAAGCAAACCAACACACCCTTCAGGCAGCCGCAGCAGTTTGTGGTACCGGTAGCACGGTAGCACAAATAGGTTGTCCGTACAACATCAACCAAGCCTGAACACTTGACGAAGACACGCACACTAATAACGCAGCCCACCCCAGGGCATACCTGGTATATGCAAGGGCGTGTATTCTGTAAAACCTTTTTATGTCATGAATATATTTACCGCCTCTCGCCATGCTGGAAACCCCCCGAGCACCAGAGCTCTCGATACCATCCTACTGTACATTCCGCTCCGCGTTCAGCGTTCAGTGGTGACGCGTGAAGCATCGCCAAAAACTAAAACACCTTCTTCTCGGTTGCCCCCCCGTGCTCGCTCGCCATCTTCAACCCATCCTGGCACAGCCGGATGGGGAATCTGACCTTAGCTTCTTGGGCAATATTGACGACACATGCCCTCTGGTTTGCCTCCCTGGCGGTTGAAATGTCGAGCTTCTGGGCAATGTGAGTGACTTGCTGTCGATTTGTCAGACTGCTGTAATACTAAGTATACTATTAATAGGGTTGTGTGGGTTGTAGCGGTCGTGAGTTCGAATCTCACGGCCACGATGAAAGCGCCTTTTTTTAAAGAAAACGAATCCCCTCGTGTCGATAATTTGATAAACACTCTCCCTGGGTCGACGTAGATTGTTAAGAACTTCGGACTACAACAAAGATGCCCAACGTTGTTGTGCACCTAATGAGAAAAGACTGGTGCTACGGTAGGGGGGTCATGTATAGGTGCTTTTTTCACCGGGACAGAGCCACTCGGCCGAGTGACTATTTTTTTTGCGTTGTACTCAACCCTTTTTTGTTTTTGTTGTTGTTCTTTATGCACCGCCATTGGAGGTTTTGTTACGTAACGCGAACAAACTATGTTTAGGTCCAATTTTCAGTTAGATTTGGAGCCACTCGTCCGAGTGGCCAAAACCCGGTAGTGAAAATGTGGGTACCCCCCCTATCGTAGCACCAGTCAAAACAACATGTCCTGATGGAGAACCTCTATTTTCCCCAAGCCAAAAAAAAAACAAATTCAGGTTCGATGTCCGCGACTGTCCCCCCCCCCCCCCGCGGTTCTGAAGGGGGGGAGAGTGTTTATAAGGCTTGGATTGGGTGGGTGATTGGTTATGAACCTGTTACCAGTAGCCCAAAGAACGAATGCCTCATGAATGCCTTAACGTGTTGGTTTTCCCTCACTTTGTGCGGAGAGGGAGACCTGTGTAGGAATGGCTCAGAGATATTTTTCGACAATATACTTGGAGCAAAACGTTATAGCCAGAAAGACACATGATTCGCTCGACACAGATAGGTGTAGCCCGTGGGCCAGTGTGCGGAGAAGTAGCGGTTTCCGCTGTGGTTGCAGGTACCACCGTCGGCTGGCGCCGAACGTTTGGGAACCAAAAATTCCCCCAAGTCGGTGAACGAAACCGGCGCACGTTAAGCTCGTACCCTTTTGACCCTTGCTCCCGGCCTATACCTCGCAAGGCGAAGAAAATTGAAAATCCACGCTCGATCGCCCATGCTGGCGGTAGTGAGTGGGTTTGGAGGGAGCTATATGCAGCTGGTCATCATGCTCTTCGAGCTTTTCGCTCAGGTGCGGCAGGTTTTGTCTGACGGGGGTTGTCTGACGGGGGTCGCACTTCATTTGCATGCATGTCGGTAGTCGTATGACCATAGAGACCCTCGCATCCCTACAATGCCGGGACGGAGCATGACGAGTTTTCACCGACCAGGCAGACATTGCTAGCACCAAGCGCGAAGCGAAACGTGAGGTGTTGGGCGAGCCGCATGGAGGGTAAGCTGCATCCTACTAAGATCCGCTTGTGAGGCAGACTTGGATATGGATGACATCTTCAATGAGTTGGTTTAATTTCCGGTTGCTTAGGGGGGGGGGTAAGCCTTGTTGTTTTATAGCTCCTTACCTTTTTTTACATGCGTGCAGTTACTTTACTGGATAAACAGGTACAACGATTGAGCACATCAGGGAGGCAAACTCTTTGGAATTTGGCTAGAGTCGTTTCTCCTTTCTGCAGCAGTTAATGGGAGGGTGTATATGTATCGACATTGTGTATTTTACAACTGTCGAGCCTGCGAAAGCGATGTGGAGGCATGGTATTACGGAGGACCATAGTATTTAGGGCCAGAAATTGCTAATATAGTGAATATAGGGAAATATATAGGTCTTTGTGTGTACCGTAGGCACTATTTACTAGTATTTACTATGGTCTCCCGCATCAATCATAACTCACTTTACATAAACACTTGAGTCATCCCACGGTAGGGGCGCAGCATAATTTTCTGAGCACCTCGCATGAGGAGCTCAGTATCTCACCCGAAACATGACCGACTTCGGAAACATTCGCTCGCGCAACCCGACCAAACCTTCCAATGAGGTAGTCAAAAAACAAATACAACCAGTGAAATGATATTAGTATCTGGTGGTTACACACGTGAGGAGCACAATCGGTCAGAAAATCTGGTACCCCTACCGTGGGATTGCTCACTTGTCAAATAGAAAATAGGAAACACTTCACTTGCGAGATCGATCGTCAAGACTCACATTTATTTTAAGGTGCCTGCATTACTACGGTCGAGTGCGAACCACAGTACGTACCTAGGGGCATCTCCTCCGTGACGGGCATCCGTAACTCGGGCACGGCGCCAGAGTCGGCTGGACGGTTTTACAAGAAGGGAAAGTTTTTTTTTCTCATTGTGCGCACGCAGACTACAGAAAATATACCAGGGCTCTTCACGTGTTACGACCCTACCCGCGGGTCAGGTCAGGAAGTTTTGTTTTATATATCACGGTTTCGGTTGGGCCGGCCCAGGAGGTTTCCGGACTATCACGAGTCGGGTCGGGTCGGGTCGGGTCGGGTCGAGTCGGGTCGGGTCGGGTCAGGTCGGGTCGGGTCGGGATCGGGTGCGGGTCGGGTCGGTCGAGGTCCGGGTCGGTCGGGTCGTCGGTCGGTCGAGTCGGGTCAGGTCGGGTTGGGTCCAGTCGGGGCGGGTCGGATCGAGTCGGGTCACCTTTGACCGACCCAACCCGACTTGACCCGCGGCGTTTGACCCAACCCGTGAACAGACGTGCTATATACAACGAGTAGCTGCTGTCATGCATTGCAATATTGACGTGTCTACACCATCGAGGACATACCTGGAATCACCGCTGGTGGTATGGCTTGGTGAACCAACTGTCTCGTCCGTCTGCCGCGCAGATCTAGAGCTGGGTACTTGTAAAGATGCTGAGTAGAAATGAAACATTATCGTGGTGCATGAGAGGGTACTGCCAGAGTCATACTATTAAACAGTGATGACCAAGGTGGGTGGATGTTGTACATCGGCTTCGAGGGCCTGTCTAAGACCTCGACGGCTATATTGATGCTCCCGCCTGCAATCAATGTCAGTTCAGCCTTCACTGCTTTTAGTACTGCAATGCACAGCGGTAACGACGTGTATCTCGGTATATTTGCAGTACACATATTTGTCTCCGAAGCGAAAGTGCGTTCGTTTAAGGGTTTTCAATGCCAGGAGGCCTTGCCGTCTTGGTGTGCTGACCCGTGCTTCGATAGGGAAAACACTTTCGGGCTGAATTATTAAGAAAGGCGGTGGCTCCTTAACCCGAATTCTTCGGAATACCATTTTGTTTTCGCCATGGCTGCAGTAGGCCCTGGGAATACTCGTCGGCTTGCGCTATTCGATTTTCTTCAAATCCGTCCTCAAGGCAGAAATCGCAGAAACAAATCGGCGCATCTCTACTACGTTAGCATATATCTACTCCGCTGGTAGCTTCGCCTGGACCCACCTTTACTCGGGTGGCCGGGAACCCTCTCCTCGCACAGTGTCGACAATCCTTGTGGAGACCTTGAACAATGCATATACCACAGCAAACCCCGCAAGGTATCGACAACCCTCTTAATCCGGTACGCGTAATGGGGTGCTACTGTACATTGTTTGATGCCTCCACAAGTTTTTTTGTTTTCTTGCGGCCACCTTATGCAAACAGGGGGACTCGACCACCTGTGTTGGTGCTCTAGCCTCAATGCGTGCTACGATAGATGAGCAATCCCACGGTAGGGGTACCACGTTTTGACTCAATATTCCTGACCAGTAGAGCTCCTCACGCGAGTAACCACCGGATAACCACTATTATTCATTTTACTGGTGTGTTTGTTTTTAGACTACCGCATTGGGAGGTTTGGTCGGATTTTGCGAACGAATGTTTCCGAAGTCAGTCATGTTTCGGGTGAGATATTGAGCTCCTCATGTGAGGAGCTCAGAAAATTCTGCTGCACCCCTACCGTGGGATGAGTCAGATATAGCACTTTTGGTAGCACTTTCGGTTAAAACGATTTATGAACTACGTACGCGAGTCCGTAATCCAAATTTCGTGTAGCTAGATCATAGGGTTGCTCAAATCGCGCACATAGCAAATAAAATGGGATGTCCCTCCAAAAACACTCATTGGGTGACGCATTATACGATAGAGGTGCACCATGTTTTTTTCTGAGCTCCTCACTTAAGGAGCGTCATATACCTCACCGAAAAAATGATTTTGGAGGAAAATAAAAAGTGCTGCCGGATGAGAAATATCATGACCGAAGTATACTATGAAACATATTTCGTCACAAAAATGAAAGTCCGACGAATTTGGGTTAAGGAGCCTCGAATAGATCGTTCAGAAAACGATTCAGCCAAAAAAAGTTATACCTCCTCTACCGTAGCACGCGTCCATAACCGAAATCCCGGAGATTTTGGGTTAAGGAGCACCGTCATTCGGACGAAAAACAAAAAAGCCAAAAAACGGTATACCTCTATCGTATATACCGTAGCACTCATTGGGTGAGGTGCAGCGCTCCTCGAGTGAAGATTCTCAGAAACAATAGGGTGCCTCAGACTGGTGCTACGGTAGGGGGGTCATGTATAGGTGCTCGTTTTTCACCTGCACAGAGCCGAGTGACTTCTTTACTGCGTTGTAAAAACTCATAACCTTTTTTTTGTATTTCTTTTTGTGTTGTTGTTCTATATGCACCGCCGTTGGAGGTTTTGTTACGTAACGCGAACAAACTATGGTTAGGTCCAATTTTCAGATAGATTCGTTGTACTCCTAACCTTTTCTTTATTTTTTTTTGTGTTGTTCTATATGCACCGCCGTTGGAGGTTTTGTTACGTAACGCGAACAAACTATGTTTAGGTCCAATCTTCAGATAGATTCGGAGGCACTCGTCCGAGTGGCCAAAAACCGGCAGTGAAAATGTAGGCACCCCCTATCGTAGCACCAGTCACGCACCTCTATCGTAGTACGTGTTCCTCTCGGCAAATTTGTTCGGAGCCCTTTTCTGTACGATTGCGCCGTCATAATCCGCCTCGGCTTCTCTCTAGTATTTCACTCTGTTCCATAATATGAGCATCGCTTGTATATTCGTCTTTTTTCTCCGAATCCTGAATTCGAATAAGGTTGTGCGTGCAGTCCGGCCGAGATTTGTATGCGCTGTATGCGCTGTATGAGCTANCGTACGTACGAAGCACGCGCCGGAAACCACTTTTTGGCTCAACATAGCATTTGAATGGCGCGTGATGTGGATATTTTGAGCTCGCTTCACACCGTGAGAAGAGCTGTTTGTTTTCTTTGCATCTCGTCGTGTCTTCAAGCATATTATTAAGGAGTTGCTTGCGATCTTACTGGGATAATGCAAATACTGAATGATATATATATATATATTGCTTCGCGTACACATGAACTGTGGTGTGGATGGGGGTGGATGAAATATATTATGGGGACTTGAATTATATATTCTTTTAGGTGGGCTATTCGGGGTATGGGGGGGGAGAAGTACAATGAATTAATTTAGCGAAAGAGGCAAGAATATACATGATGATGGTACTCTTATTGTACTGTGGTGTGCGTATGTATGCATTACGGGCAATCAATCCCGTCGGTTTCAATGTTTAGGCTGGCAGCCGACGTCACGGTTTGTTGTGTGCTCGATGACTTGTGTACTCCGTGTGTGTACAGCACTGCTGTACAAGTCGTGAGGCGTGCTTACGGGGAATGGATATACCTACTACCTACTTGCAGCAGCTGTAGCTCCTTGTATTTCTGGTGCTCCACTTCGCTTGAGGAGCTCTCTATTAATAACTCACCCACAAGCCGACAAAGAAATAAACCAAACAAGATTATTTTCAAAGTAGCCATCCCACGGTCTGGGTATACAGCGAAACATACTGCTGTGAACCATGAAGGAATGAATGAATTGACATGTCGAATACATTTAGGTGCATAGATACACTAGCTCCACTGACAGTTCTCTTATTATTGGGACTTGAGAGAGGGGGGGGGATCGACGCTCGAAAACGGACGGTTTGAGCGACGGCAACTGCGTGATTGAGGGGTGATACAAAATGGGCGTCCGAGTCACCAATCAGTACAAGGAGTCGTGCAACACGGGCCCAACGTGATCCTTACTCAATAATATCCTATGTATGGGCTCACGCAGGTCATAATACGCGTAGACGTTGGTAAAACCGACGTTATCATTGTGTTGGCCGCTATCTCGGGGTCTCTATATATATAGTAAAGGGGTGAAGGAGCGCCGTCGGCCAGAAATGTCCTCGCCAAATAAAGGTACAGTACCTTCGGTCAGAAATGCCCTCGCCAAAAAAAGGTATAGTACCGTCGGTCATGAGTTTACTCGCCCAACAAAGATACAGTAGTACCGTCGGTCATGAGTTTACTCGCCAAACAAAGATACAGTAGTACCGTCGGTCATAAATGGCCTCGATAAAAAAGGTACAGTTCCGTCGGTCAGAAAAATTCTCGATTTAAAAAAAAAGGTACAGAACCTCTATCGTAGCAAGCGTCTTTAGCACGGGGCGAGTGTACGTATCCTCTTTCGGGGAATCCTATATTCTTCTCCATCTTTCGCTAAATTAATGAATCTCCACTATTAACTCAAGTAGTTAGTTAAATAATGTCATCTACCTGTTATGAACGAAAGGAAAGGACAGGCAAAACCGAAGCAAACCAACACACCCTTCAGGCAGCCGCAGCAGTTTGTGGTACCGGTAGCACGGTAGCACAAATAGGTTGTCCGTACAACATCAACCAAGCCTGAACACTTGACGAAGACACGCACACTAATAACGCAGCCCACCCCAGGGCATACCTGGTATATGCAAGGGCGTGTATTCTGTAAAACCTTTTTATGTCATGAATATATTTACCGCCTCTCGCCATGCTGGAAACCCCCCGAGCACCAGAGCTCTCGATACCGTCCTACTGTACATTCCTCCCCGCGTTCAGCGTTCAGTGGTGACGCGTGAAGCATCGCCAAAAACTAAAACCCCTTCTTCTCGGTTGCCCCCCCGTGCTCGCTCGCCATCTTCAACCCATCCTGGCGCAGCCGGATGGGGAATCTGACCTTAGCTTCTTGGGCAATATTGACGACACATGCCCTCTGGTTTGCCTCCCTGGCGGTTGAAATGTCGAGCTTCTGGGCAATGTGAGTGACTTGCTGTCGATTTGTCAGACTGCTGTAATACTAAGTATACTATTAATAGGGTTGTGTGGGTTGTAGCGGTCGTGAGTTCGAATCTCACGGCCACGATGAAAGCGCCTTTTTTTAAAGAAAACGAATCCCCTCGTGTCGATAATTTGATAAACACTCTCCCTGGGTCGACGTAGATTGTTAAGAACTTCGGACTACAACAAAGATGCCCAACGTTGTTGTGCACCTAATGAGAAAAGACTGGTGCTACGGTAGGGGGGTCATGTATAGGTGCTTTTTTCACCGGGACAGAGCCACTCGGCCGAGTGACTAATTTTTTTGCGTTGTACTCAACCCTTTTTTGTTTTTGTTGTTGTTCTTTATGCACCGCCAATGGAGGTTTTGTTACGTAACGCGAACAAACTATGTTTAGGTCCAATTTTCAGTTAGATTTGGAGCCACTCGTCCGAGTGGCCAAAACCCGGTAGTGAAAATGTGGGTACCCCCCCTATCGTAGCACCAGTCAAAACAACATGTCCTGATGGAGAACCTCTATTTTCCCCAAGCCAAAAAAAAACAAATCCAAGTTCGATGCCCGCGACTGTAGGCACGTACGGCCCCATGTGAAGACCAAAGACCCCCCCCCCCCCCGCGGTTCTGAAGGGGGGGAGAGTGTTTATAAGGCTTGGATTGGGTGGGTGATTGGTTATGAACCTGTTACCAGTAGCCCAAAGAACGAATGCCTCATGAATGCCTTAACGTGTTGGTTTTCCCTCACTTTGTGCGGAGAGGGAGACCTGTGTAGGAATGCCTCAGAGATATTTTTCGACAATATACTTGGAGCAAAACGTTATAGCCAGAAAGACACATGATTCGCTCGACACAGATAGGCGTAGCCCGTGGGCCAGTGTGCGGAGAAGTAGCGGTTTCCGCTGTGGTTGCAGGTACCACCGTCGGCTGGCGCCGAACGTTTGGGAACCAAAAATTCCCCCAAGTCGGTGAACGAAACCGGCGCACGTTAACCTCGTACCCTTTTGACCCTTGCTCCCGGCCTATACCTCGCAAGGCGAAGAAAATTGAAAATCCACGCTCGATCGCCCATGCTGGCGGTAGTGAGTGGGTTTGGAGGGAGCTATATGCAGCTGGTCATCATGCTCTTCGAGCTTTTCGCTCAGGTGCGGCAGGTTTTGTCTGACGGGGGTTGTCTGACGGGGGTCGCACTTCATTTGCATGCATGTCGGTAGTCGTATGGCCATAGAGACCCTCGCATCCCTACAATGCCGGAACGGAGCATGTCGAGTTTTCACCGACCAGGCAGACATTGCTAGCACCAAGCGCGAAGCGAAATGTGAGTTGTTGGGCGAGTCGCATGGAGGGTAAGCTGGATCCTACTAAGATCCGCTTGTGAGGCAGACTTGGATATGGATGACATCTTCAATGAGTTGGTTTAATTTCCGGTTGCTTAGGGGGGGGGGTAAGCCTTGTTGTTTTATAGCTCCTTACCTTTTTTTACATGCGTGCAGTTACTTTACTGGATAAACAGGTACAACGATTGAGCTCATCAGGGAGGCAAACTCTTCGGAATTTGGCTAGAGTCGTTTCTCCTTTCTGCAGCAGTTAATGGGAGGGTGTATATGTATCGACATTGTGTATTTTACAACTGTCGAGCCTGCGAAAGCGATGTGGAGGCATGGTATTACGGAGGACCATAGTATTTAGGGCCAGAAATTGCTAATATAGTGAATATAGGGAAATATATAGGTCTTTGTGTGTACCGTAGGCACTATTTACTAGTATTTACTATGGTCTCCCGCATCAATCATAACTCACTTTACATAAACACTTGAGTCATCCCACGGTAGGGGCGCAGCATAATTTTCTGAGCACCTCGCATGAGGAGCTCAGTATCTCACCCGAAACATGACCGACTTCGGAAACATTCGCTCGCGCAACCCGACCAAACCTTCCAATGAGGTAGTCAAAAAACAAATACAACCAGTGAAATGATATTAGTATCTGGTGGTTACACACGTGAGGAGCACAATCGGTCAGAAAATCTGGTACCCCTACCGTGGGATTGCTCACTTGTCGAATAGAAAATAGGAAACACTTCACTTGCGAGATCGATCGTCAAGACTCACATATATTTCAAGGTGCCTGCATTACTACGGTCGAGTGCGAACCACAGTACGTACCTAGGGGCAGCTCCTCTGTGACGGGCATCCGTAACTCGGGCACGGCGCCAGAGTCGGCTGGACGGTTTTACAAGAAGGGAAAGTTTTTTTTTCTCATTGTGCGCACGCAGACTACAGAAAATATACCAGGGCTCTTCACGTGTGACGACCCGACCCGCGGGTCAGGTCAGGAAGTTTTGTTTTATATATCACGGTTTCGGTTGGCCAGCCCAGGAGGTTTCCGGACTATCACGAGTCGGTCGGTCGGTCAGTTGGTCGGTTGGAGAGCCGGTGGTCGGTGAGGTCGGTCGGTCGGTCGAGCTGTTTGGTCGGACGGTGGGCGTTCGTGGATGGTCGGTTCGGTCGGTCAATCAGCCGTGTGGTCGGGTCGGTCATCAGTCAAACGATGTCGGTCGGTCGGGCAGTCAGGTTATCAGTTGGTGGGTCAGTCAGTCAAGTGAACGGGTCGGTCGGGTCGGTCAGTCAGTTGTCGGTCGTTCGGGTCGGTCAGTCAGATCAGTTTCGGTTCGTCGGTCGGTCGGTCGGTCGGTCGGTCGGTCGGTCGGTCGGTGGCGTTCGGGTCGAGTCGGGTTACCTTTGACCGACCCAACCCGACGTGACCCGCGGCGTTTGACCCAACCCGTGAACAGACGTGCTATATACAACGAGTAGCTGCTGTCATGCATTGCAATAATGGCGTGTCTACACCATCGAAGACAGACCTGGAATCACCGCTGGTGGTATGGCTTGGTGAACCAACTGTCTCGTCTGTCTGCCGCGCAGATCTAGACCTGGGTACTTGTAGAGGTGCTGAGCACAAAGGAAACATTATCGTGGTGCATGAGAGGGTACTCCCAGAGTCATACTATTAAACAGTGATGACCAGGGTGGGTGGATGTTGCACATCGGCTTCGAGAGCCTGTCTAAGACCTCGACGGCTATCTTGATGCTCCCGCTTGCAATCGATGTCAGTTCAGCCTTCACTGATTTTAGTACTGCAATGCACAGCGGTAACGACGTGTATCTCGGTATGCTTGCAGTACACATATTTGTCTCCGAAGCGAAAGTGCGCTCTTAAATGGGTTTTCAATGCCAGGAGGCCTTGTCGTCTTGGGCCGCGTGCTACGGTAGAGGTAGCACTTTTTGGCTTGAATCGTTTCCTGAACGATCGGGCTCCTTAACCCAAGTTCGTCGGACTTTTCATTTTTGTGACGAATAATGTTTCAGAGTATACTTCGGTCAGGATATTTCTCATCCCGGAGCACTTTTATTTTCCTCCAAAAGCATTCTGTCCGGTGAGGTATGACGCTCCTTAAGTGATCACCCTTAGAAGGCAGAAACATGGTGCACCTCTATCGTAGCATGCGTCTTGGTGTGCTGACCCGTGCTTCGATAGGGAAAACACTTTCGGGCTGAAGTATTAAGAAAGACGGTGGCTCCTTAACTCCAAGTCTTCGGAATGGACTGAGGTGCTACATTTTCAATGCCGGTTTTTATCCACTAAGACGAGTGGCTCCGAATCTATCTAAAAACAATTGGACCTGAACATAGTCCGTTCGCGTTACGTAACATAAACCTCCAACGGCGGTGCATACAACAACAACAAAAAATAAAATAAAAATAAAAAGTTTATGAGTACAACGCAGTGAAGAAGTCACTCGGCTCTGTGCAGGTGAAACACAAGCACCTAGACATGAGCCCCCTACCGTAGCACCAGTCAATGCCATTTTTTGTTTTTTCGCCATGTGATTCGTGTGGGTACTGTAGAGTAGGCGATGGGATTACTCGTCGGCTTGCGCTACTACAGTAGATTTTATTCAAATCCGTCCTCAAGGCAGAAATCGCAGAAACAAAATGGCGCATCTCTACGTTAGCATATATCTACTCCGCTGGTAGCTTCGCCTGGACCCACCACCTTTACTCGGGTGGCCGGGAACCCTCTCCTCGCACAATGTCGACAATCCTTGTGGAGACCTTGAACAATGCATATACCATACAGTAGCAAACCCCGCAAGGTATCGACAACCCTCTTAATCCGGCACGCGTAATGGGGTGTTACTGTACATTGTTTGATGCCTCCACAGGGGCGTCCAGAAAAAAGAGAAAACGACACACCACACCCCCAGAGGTCGGAATAGAAACCCGTTGCAACCGTTGTGATCACATGATGAAATAAGAAAATGGGGGGAAAAAAATGATCCTTATTTCCATTTTTTTCACTTGGTTTTAGTAACCCCCCCTAACGAACAAAACACTATGTGAGATGTCGAAAAACAAAATCGACCACCCTCGGCCTCCACAAGGTATTTTTTTTTCTTGCGGCCACCTTATGCAAACAGGGGGACTCGACCACCTGTGTTGGTGTTCTAGCCTCGATGCGTGCTACGATAGATATAGCACTTTTGGTAGCACTTTTCGTTGAAACCTTTTATGAACTACGCGAGTCCGAAATCCAAATTTCGTGTAGCTAGATCATAGGGTTGCTCATATCGCGCATATAGGAAATAAAATGTGATTTCCCTCCGAAGAGGGGTATAGAGCTCCTCGAGTGATCACACCTTAGGAAAAATAGGGTGTATGGCACCTCTATCGTAGTACGTGTTCCTCTCGCCAAGTTTGTTCGGAGCCCTTTTCTGTACGATTGCGTCGTCATAATCCGCCTCGGCTTCTCTCTAGTATGTCACTCTGTTCCATAATATGAGCATCACTTGTATATTCGTCTTTTTTCTCCGAATCCTGAATTCGAATAAGGTTGTGCGTGCAGTCCGGCCGAGATTTGTATGCGCTGTATGCGCTGTATGAGCTAGTTCTAAACCAAAATATGCGATCAGAAGCATCATTCGAACTGGTAGTTACCCACTTTTTGAGGAGCTCAACGGGTCACAAAAGACTGCCTCAAAAGGCAAACACTAACTGCAACACCCCTACCCACCTTCCTACCTACCGTGGGACGAGCTTCCAATCGGTCCTTATGTTATGGTACAGAGTGGTGCATTGCGCCGAACAAGAAACACCTTCTGTATTGGCAGGATTACTGCAACAGCGATAGTTCATAGCGCTATACCTGATAAATGCTGCTGACATCGTTTGGCGTGCCTGTCGTCCCTTTCCCGCCCTTTGGCAAACACTTGTCAGGAGGGGATCACCATCCCGTGCACCTTCATGCTGTACTCGAACGTCATATTCATGACGTTTTATCCGCTGCCGTACTTGCTGAGGGGGCTGCGGGTGGTCATCGTGTCAGACAAAGGTCAGTGCTAGTACTGTAGTACGTACGCATTCGGTACACGAAAGTCCCGTCCTGCTTCGACAGTATGCCGTACAATATTTACGACGAGTACATAGCACCAACCGTGTGATTAGACGGCAGAATTGATTGTTGTGATGATGATGATGATGATGATGATGGTGATGATGGTGATGGTGATGGTGATGGTGATTGTGATGGTGATGGTGATGGTGATGGTGATGGTGATGATGATGATGATGATGATGATGCGGTAGATGTTGAGAGGAAGTCTGTCGTGATGACCCCATGTTCAGAGCTACAGTAATTGTAGCACTACTAGTAGTAGACTCGATATTACTCTGCGTGCGGCAAAAAGCGGAATCCCAACGTGTTATACTCGTAGGCGCCCAGACTTGTCCACGTACATACAGTAATTTGGCCAACTGACAGTAGCCACTGAGAATTTTCTTTAAAACGCCTCGCGCTTGACAACGCCTGGCATCATGAGAACGACCAATAATTGTGCCATACGACGCCCAAGGCTACAACAGCAGTAATGCTCCCTCTGATAAACCGGTATGCCCCAGCCAACTATACGGGCACTATAGCTGAACCGGCACTACTCTGCACACTGCCACGCTGGTTGATCCCATATGTGCCGAAGGACGTCACAGGCACAATAGCGTGTAACCGGCACTATAGTGAGCAGCCGGCACTATAAAGGGGCCACCAATGTGTACTACGTATGGTAGGCGGGGGTGCCACTGGCGCCAGTGAAACTCTTAGTACCGTGCTTATCGAAACAAGTTTTGTCGAAAAGAAAAAAATAACACAAGTTTCCTCCCTGATTTCCAAACAAATAAACAAATATTTAGTGGAAAGCCTTGGAGAGTTAACAGGGTGCAAAAACATGGACAGCTTATTGTACAAGTCCAATTTTTACCTTTTTGTCCTGTCAATTATTTCGAAATCAAGGAAACGAAACATGTCGAGAATTTCGACAGAACTTACTTCTAGATAGAACTTAAAGCCGCTGCAGTATGAGACCCTAAAAGTGAACCCACAACCGTACCTACATTCAAACTCAGCCCATAAACTTGAACGGAACCAACCGCGATCGACGCATGCTTGCCTTATATAGGTACTCGTGACTTGAACGGAACCAACCGCGATCGACGCATGCTTGCCTTAGATAGGTACTCGTGACTTGAACGGAACCAACCGCGATCGACGCATGCTTGCCTTAGATAGGTACTCGTGACTTGAACGGAACCAACCGCGATCGACGCATGCTTGCCTTATATAGGTACTCGTAGCCCCTAACTTTTCTTGCTATGAAACCGTAATCACGTCGTATTGTGTCAGGATGTTCCGTTGACCACACCCACCCTGCACCCCTCTCGACCAAATCGTACCATGCCATTCCTCAGTCTGGCGAGCAAAGTACTCTACGGTGCTGTCGCGACGGAACGTCTTCCTCATGCTCTTCGCGGCCTTCATTGTGTTTACGGGGATAGCGGTCATGCTTCAGTTCGTCTCGCAAAACATTTACGGGTGAGAGGCAGTTCTTGTTCTTGTTTCTTGTTCCTTGTTATTGTTCTTGTTCTTGTTCTTGCCTCGTCTCACGTTGCAGTAGTAGCTCCATCCCATAGCCTAGTCAGTGGTCGCAGAACAGGCTCCAACATTTTGATAATGGAAGACAAAAAAAACAACGAAAGGCAAGTGAGCGAGTGAGACGCAGCAGTGAGATGCAGGGAAGGGTAGTGTCACGGGATGCAGTGGGAGGCGAGAGGCAGGGATGGGCAGTGGGGGGGGGGGTGCGGCAAGAGGCAACGAGACGCGGTAGTAAGAGGCAGTGACATGAACGTAGTGAACAGCAGAGTGGTAGGAAGGGGTACACAGCACAGATGGTGGCCTGGACGCCCCCCTTGCACAATGTGGGCGTTAAACTATCGTGATGGTGAAGACACTAAAAAATGCATTATCATAGCAAACCCCACAAGGTTTTGACAATTTCTCAATTCGGTACACCTAAAAAGGCGTGCTATGATACGTTGTTCAATCTCCCCCCCAACGACTTTTTTGCGCCCACATTGTGCCGGGGAGGGAGGGGGGAAGGGCGTACTCATTTGTTGCTTGCCTTACTGTAGTCATTTGACCATTGACCACGCATCCCTTTCGAGACGGGGACGGGGCGGGGGTGGGACGAGTAAGAAGCAGTGAGTGGGATGTAGAAATACATACACGAGCGTACTGGTGACAGTCTGCTTTTTTTCGTGTTTTGGCGCGGACACGACGATCGAGGAGTGCTTTCTCCATTTTTAAAGAATGTTCTTCTACTCTACTGCAGACATCAGGTGTTTAGTTAGTGTTTAGGGCTTGTTAGAACACAGGCTGGGATCACATATTTTCTCAAAATCAGAACTTGCAGCGTACCTGGGGTGCCCTTCGTGCTTCTTCGGTGGGCGGAGGACTCTGAAACCTCTATAAACAGGCGACCATTGAATGTTTATCACACCACATGAATAATAGGCAGTCGTCGACTGACTGCTGCTAGGGGAGTAAGGCTCGGGGCACAGTGTGCTGGTCGCGCTAAGCTGTTTGTTATCGCTGTTGTCGAGGAAAGTCGCCCCCCGAAGCGTGTCCCCATCATCGTGCTGCTTTCATTTGCTGTTTGGCGCAACAGGCCAAACCCGACAAAGGTATGCTTCGCTATCGCCGATTGGTGGCTCTACGGCCCCGTCTGCATGATATGTGCCGGCATATCGTCCAAGCTTTTCCTCGAGCTGTCGAGGGTTCAGGACCGGATTAACATGTCCAAAGAGATTTCTTCGGCCGCCATCGCCTGGCTGGTGACCTCTGGTGGGTGCTTACTTACGTAAAAGAAGAAGACCGTTTTACTCCAAGGCACTGCTGTACAGGAAAACTTTAGTATTGACTGTAAGCCCTAGAAGAGTTTTCAGCCCTTTCAGAACTGCAAAACGTATCCAACACTTCGTAATTCCAACTAGTTTGTTGGTAGACGCATGCTACGATAGAGGTGCCCCATGTTTTTTCTGAGCTCCTTACTTAAGGAGCGTCATACCTCACCGTGAAAAACATGATTTTGGAGGAAAATAAAAGTGCTGCCGGATGAGAAATCTCATGACCGAAGTATACTCTGAAACGTTATTCGTCACAAAAATGAAAGGTCCGACGAATTTGGGTTAAGGAGCCTCGAATAGATCGTTCAGAAAACGATTCATCCAAAAAGTGCTACCTCTACCGTAGCAGGCGTCTATAGGGTATACCCAGACATGTGGGACCAGTGTTTAAGGGGGTAATCCCTGTAGCACTGATTTCTATATATAAGTAGGTGTTCTTCCAGCGGTGGCGTTCGGTTTACTATCTGAACGGTGGCTTCGTACTCTGCAGTGTGCACAGCAGTAGTCCCTAAAATGTAGAGCAAGTCAGACTCATCCCACGGTAGGGGCGCAGCAGACTTTTCTGAGCTCCTCACATACATGAGGAGCTCAATATCTCACCCGAAACATGACTTCGGAAAAAATTCGTTCGCGCAACCCGACCAAAACTTCCAATGCGGTAGTCTAAAAACAAACACATCACCAGTAAAATGATAATACTGTAGTGGTTATCCGGTGGTTACTCGCGTGAGGAGCTCAACTGGTCAGAAAATGTTGAGTCAAAACGTGGTACCCCTACCGTGGGATTGCTCGTCAATAGCTAACAAGTTCATCCTTCATTACCCCCCATACACAGTAGTACCAGTACCACCACCACCATTATGATATGGTTCGTGTACTTCGTATTCTTGGTGTTGTAGAAGCGCGTGCCGTGCATCTCATTTCGACGAACGGGTTCATGTTACAGTAAGAACAAAAAGGGATCCCTTTCTACTCATCCGCCTGCCCCGCCTAACGCAACTAAACAAGTTGAAGGTACTTTTTTTTTTGTAGTTACAAATAATGTTCCTGCTTCCGCGAGTCCTCAGCGTCAGCCATAGACCGCGAATCATAGGTTCGATGTAACTGCTTAAAAAGGGACGGGCGTCTTCGCTAAGTGCCTCATTCCACACCACGGCAGAATTATCACTACAATAACGGAGTTTGGTGTCTCTACGTAGTGTCTGCTACACCACAACAAAGCTTGCAGTGGCAAAGTTGAAACTTGCGAAAGCGTTCTTAACGCTTTTGGCACAGGGCTCTAATTAACGTGCCTGAAAAAAAAACAGAATAGCACGCTTCCGAAGTGCACTTTTCCCTGTAGTTTGTCAGCATATATTTGCAGGCCGACACACACATGGCATGCCATGTTTTCGCCCCATGTTCGTGCCCCGCGCGTCGATCCCGGGGTGCTTCTGTCAAAACCACTCCACGGAGCCTTCAAACCACATTCGCTTTTGTTCTAATTCAAGCCTTAGACTGAATGCTCCGTGTATAACTGCAGTGTATAACGTGAGAGACAATGTGTCTCGCTTATTGTCGAGCGAGGCTGACTCATTCAACGAAATTGGTTCGGATCACCGCCACCCTATCTCATCCCACCCCATCCCATCCCATCCCATCCCATCCCATCCCATCCCATCCCATCCCATCCCATCCATCCTATCCCAATCCGCCATCCATCCCATCCCATCCCATCCCACCGCCCATCCCATCCCATCCCATCCCATCCCCATCCCATCCCTCCCATCCCAACCCATCCCATCCCATCCCATCCCATCCCATCCCATCCCATTCCATCCCATTCCATCCCATCCCATCCCATGCCATGCCATGCCATCCTATATCATACCATATCAATATATCCCATCCCATCCCATCATTTATCATACCATATCATTACATCCCATCCCATCCTATCCTATCCCATCTCGTGTAATACCATATCATTATATCCCATCCCATCTCATCTCGTCCCATCTTGCACTGCCCCATTCCCGTCTGTTTACTTCCTATTCCTGGCAGTGCCGTTCTACCTGGCGTTCATCCTGAACGATTTTGGTGTGCTGGTTGCTCCGCGACCAGTGAACTTCCTTGTTTCCATCTGCGTCTTTCTCACGGGACTTTCCACGTAAGACGCCGGGAATCGCATTGTGCCACCACAGTAAGATAGTTTTCCGACGTATAGTAGTTGTCGACAGGAACTCATACAGCAGTATGTATATATATGTGTTTACCTGTCGTCAAATTGTTGTGCGTTATCGTTGACAGATGTTTGCTTTTCGAACAAAAAAGTCACCGGTTTTCTGATGTCGTTTTTATCGGAGATTTTTGCCGTGCGGTCGGTGGTACCGACGGTAGATTTTCCGTTTCGGCTTCTTGTTGGTAAGTGTCAGTGACCATCTCGAGAAGCCATAATTCGTTTACATACTGGTTATACATACTAGTAGCGGCAGCAAACCCTTCGGTAGGCCTGACGGATTGTATCGAAAAAAAAATACGATAACCAACACACAATAGTACAGGACACCTACTTGTAATAAAAAACAAATTGATAAGAAAGCCAGGCTTCGTAACATTAGAGGGGAAAAAAAAAAAAAAAAACGGGATTCGTGATCTTGAAGTTAGTGTAGAAGGCACTCTCTCTCAAACAAGAAACCCAGGCTGGACCAGATTTCCTGTTTCTTATTAGGTGTCCTGTTTTGTACTAAACCCGATACATGTGTACCAATATATATGTATATATATACCTGCTATAGGGCGAAGCCCGTCCCGGTCCACAATGAAATGTGGTTCCCGTTTTCCTTGCCTTTTTTTTTTATCCCCGTCCTTCCTCAGTTTTTTCATCGAGCCTCGACGAAGCAAGGGGGTGATTCACATTTTTGGGCACCACAAGAAGAAAATCGCGGTGGTCATGGACGAGCCTCAGATCATGGCGTGGAAGGAAAAATGGCACGACTCAAGGGTGAGGGGAGAGGTTGAGGCTGGAAAAATCACACACAATAACAACACGCAAAGGACCATGAATAAATAGGGGACCAAATTTGGATAGTAAAAACGGGTAAATATATAGGTTTTTGTGTGTACCGTACGTCGTATTTACTACGGTCCTCCGTAATATGTATGTGTATGCTTGAACTGCTGTGCACTTCGTACTGGCTCGCTCGAAAACAAAGCAATTCAACAGAAAGTCAGCCTGGACAATGGAAAAGCTTACTTATAAGAAAGCTCTCATCCTACAGTAGTCAGTGTCTATAAGATTCAAGAAAGTTGGCCCCTTCCTGGGGCTGGCTTGGACCCACAGGACTAGTGCTACGGTAGAGGTAGCACTTTTTGGCTGAATTGTTTTCTGAACGATCTATTCGAGGCTCCTTAACCCAAATTCGTCGGACCTTTCATTTTTGTGACGAATAATGTTTCAGAGTATACTTCGGTCATGAGATTTCTCTTCCGGCAGTACTTATATTTTCCTCCAAAATCATTTTTTTACGGTGAGGTATGACGCTCCTTAAGTGAGGAGCTCAGAAAAAAACATGGTGCACCTCTACCGTAGCATGCGTATAAGCCACCGCCCAATGTGTACGTACTACATACTGGGGGGGGGATTCTTCTAGTCGGAGACCAAAATAGGAAAGTGCAGCAATAAGAAAGCGTGTCTTCCGCGCGCGCCCCAGACTAAGAAGTGTCAGCCTGAACCCGGTTGTACGTTTCTTGTGGGAGGACCGGTACCAATTATTGTAGCATCCATAGTTGCGTATTTTCGTGTCTAGACGACTCGTTCTCGGTTCAGTGTTGTGTCATCAACATCAGGGCATCTGGTTTCTATTTTACTACTACCGCATTATCAGTTTTGGGATCGGCAACGTCTCCCCCCCCACAGAAGCTGCAGGGCATTGAGTGAGCGTTGGGCCGGGGGGGGGGG
>MEHQ01002894.1:45698-99065 GCA_008828725.1 Saccharina japonica | reverse complement strand
TATACTCATTTGTTCTTGCCTTAGTCAATTTGGACCATTGACCACGCATCCCTTTCGAGACGGAGGGGGGGGGGGGGGGGGAGTCAGCGCGGTGCCCTCTGTGTGCGACATGTGGTTGGGTAGAAAGAGAGGTTCAGTGTGAAGACAGGAAAAACAGCGGCAGGAACAGGAATAAACCACACGACATGGTTCAGCGCGGGCTGGTGTATCGTCTCCTCTCTGTGCTGATGGTAAGGTAGCCTAGTTTGTGCCTCATTACTTTTCTCCGTCTGTGATCATATTGATGGTGATGGTGATAATGATGATGATGACGATGATGATGATGATGATGATGATGATGGCGATGATGGTGATGATGATGATGACGATACTGATAATGATGATAATGATAATGATGATGATGATGATGATGATGATGATGATGGTGACGCTGATGATGGTGGTTGTGATGGTGATGGTGATGATGATGATGATGATGATGATGGTGATGATGATGTCTCCGGGTTTGGAGGCGGTGCAATTACGACCTCTTCATTAAGAGATGTATAGGGTTTCCCAGTTTAAGGGCGATGCGGTTAGGAACTCACCATTGAATGGCATACCTCGTACAGGGTCATCGTGTTTAGTGCTATTAGGGTGTTTGCGAAGACCCGATTATGGTTTGGTTTACTTCCAAAAGTCTATTCAGACCATCAGAACCGAATCGGGGTTGAAACTGCTTGCGAAGACCCAAATCACGATTTTTGGTTTTGAAGTGGAAATAAAATTATATGCAATTGAATTCGCGGCAAGTAACGAACTGAAAGTACGGAAAATGGATTACCAACGGCTTCGATGCGAGATGCTGCTGCTGCGTGCTCCTGCCGTGTTGCTGCTACGTGTTTGTGCTGTGCGCTCTACCGCAGTTATGGGAAGGGTGTAAACCGACGTCACCGGGGCGCGTTGTGCAGTGAGTGCGTGGGGCGTGCTGTGCGATGTGCGGTGTGCGTGTGGCGCGGTCACACGCCCCAGACCCTACGTACAGTATTTTCGCTGACTGCTTTGCAGCAACATTGAAAAGCAAACAGCACACAGAGCAGCAGCAGCAGCAGCAGCAGCAGCAGCCGTAGCAGCAGCAGTCGACAGAGCACACAGCATCGACGATGCAGCTGTACCGTGCCAAGCCTCCACCGCATGTGGGCGCATGCCTTTGCTGGCCTTCGCGGCGCCGCTTCGCGTTGACATGGGCCTTGTTGGGATAGATTGTGTGACGCAAACCATCTGCCCTCTGGTAGCCCTATTTCTCGCTGCTGCTGCTGCTGCTGCTGCTGCTGCTGCTGCTGCTGCTGCTGCTGCTGCTGCTGCTGCTGTGCGCTGTGCGTACGCGTCGTATATTATGCGGGTTTCTTGCTCGTGCGAAGTGTTCATTCGCCCGGGGGCATCTCGGGTGCTCTTGGCCAACGATATTTTGTTATTTTCGAAACCCTAAAGACCCAAACCCAATCCGAAAATAATCTGGTATTGAGGACTTTTTCGGGCGATTTTAAAGCGTTTGGGAACTTGGTTTTTGGACGTTGATTCTTTTTTGGGACCGGGAGAATAGAAAATGACCAAACCAAACCGTAATCAGATCTTCGCAAACACCATTATATTACCTCTTGTCCCGTGTGGTCAGGATAATGATGACGATCGTCAAGATCGCCATGGTGATAGTCATCATCACCATATCATCATCACCACCATGATGATGATGATGATGATGATGATGATGATGATGATGAAAATAAAACTTCAGGGGGGGTGGGAGGTAGTATTTTGGCCGATTTGAAACACGGAAAATGTTGAAGAAATGGCTCGTTCGGTGGGGCGTCCCGTACGATACGACCCTGCGAGCCTTACATGGCCATCGGCTTAACCCATACAGAACTGGAAAAACGTATCCTACACTAGTTCCAAGTAGTTTGTCCCCAAAAACAGGGGACCAGTTCTTGAGGGGTTAAAGATCGGACGCGAGAGAACGGGGGTGGGGGGAAACAAGCGCTGGGAGGACCGGGAGGAGGGGGGGGGAAAGGAATGGAGGGGAGGGAGGGATGAGAGGAACGGGAGCGAAGGCAGAGGGGGGGGGCGGGGGGGGTAGCGCGGTACTTTAAAACGTATATTTTTCAAACACCCAGAGCATGTCAACGCAATTCTCAGGCACTCGTAGGGTTATGCATACATACGTATAGAGGGGAACGGGCTTATGTGCTCGCGCGTTTTGTATTGGTATAAGTTCGTACGGGAGGTTCCTGGTTGGTGGGAACATTCCCGGAACAATCCTAGGAAGGGGACTACGGGTGTCGGTACTACAGTACGTAAACTTTAATTTTCCGTGTTTTTTTTTTTTGCGGTGTTGTTGTGACGAGCAGCCAGCTATCCTACGTGCGACCCCCCTTTACCGACGTCGACCCCCTCTCGTCTTTCATTTGTTTTTCCTTGGATAAATGTCTCGTACGTACAGTATTTTCGCTGACTGCTTTGCAGCAACATTGAAAAGCAAACAGCACACAGAGCAGCAGCAGCAGCAGCAGCAGCAGCAGCCGTAGCAGCAGCAGTCGACAGAGCACACAGCATCGACGATGCAGCTGTACCGTGCCAAGCCTCCACCGCATGTGGGCGCATGCCTTTGCTGGCCTTCGCGGCGCCGCTTCGCGTTGACATGGGCCTTGTTGGGATAGATTGTGTGACGCAAACCATCTGCCCTCTGGTAGCCCTATTTCTCGCTGCTGCTGCTGCTGCTGCTGCTGTGTGCTGTGCGTACGCGTCGTATATTATGCGGGTTTCTTGCTCGTGCGAAGTGTTCATTCGCCCGGGGGCATCTCGGGTGCTCTTGGCCAACGATATTTTGTTATTTTCGAAACCCTAAAGACCCAAACCCAATCCGAAAATAATCTGGTATTGAGGACTTTTTCGGGCGATTTTAAAGCGTTTGGGAACTTGGTTTTTGGACGTTGATTCTTTTTTGGGACCGGGAGAATAGAAAATGACCAAACCAAACCGTAATCAGATCTTCGCAAACACCATTATATTACCTCTTGTCCCGTGTGGTCAGGATAATGATGACGATCGTCAAGATCGCCATGGTGATAGTCATCATCACCATATCATCATCACCACCATGATGATGATGATGATGATGATGATGATGATGATGATGATGATGATGATGACGATGATGATGATGATGATGATGATGATGACGATGATGATGATGATGATGATGATGATGATGATGATGATGATGATGATGATGATGATGATGATGATGATGATGATGGCGACTATCATGGTGATCTTGGCGATCGTCATCATTATCCTGACCAAACGGGACAACAAGAGGTAATAGCACTAAACACGATGACCATGTACGAGGTATGCCATTTAATGGCGAGTTGCTAACCGCATCGCCCTTAAACCGGGAAACCCTATACATCTCTTCATGAAGACGTCGTAACTGCACCGCCTCCAAATCGGGAAACCCTGCGTTTTGTTTGTTTGTTTGTTGGTATGTGTGTGTGTGTGTTTGTTTTCCCTCCCATTCAATATCTTCGCCCTTTTTCTCTCTCTCCCTCCTTTTAGTCCGAACTCAGATCCGGGGTCACTAAGTAGCCTCTTCTCCTCCCTCCCCGCTACGGTGCGTGCCTTTCATTTTTGTCGCGAGAAGATTTCAGCACTTTCGTTTCCTCGTCGACTCTCGTTAAATTGTACTCACCCACGCTATAATAGGTGCTCTCGACAGTTTTGGTGCCATTTGATAATATGAAATCTCCATACGGGAGACTCGAACCCTCGACCTCAAACTTAGCAGTCTCCGTGGCTAACCGCTAGAAGACCACCGGGGGTGACCATTATTGTGTCACAACGAGCTCCCAACCGCACCCTGTCCAATTTGCAGGAAACCCTGCACTAGGTACATGCAGCAGATTCCTTCATGAAATAACTCACACAAGATACCGTACCGCCTACAAGTTAGGAGACCCCTATCCCCTTCATGACGGGCTCCTAAGCTATATGGGCTATGACGGTAATCGTGTTTTTGATACCGCAAATAGTACTGCAGCTGAAAAAAACAAAACGTGTTTAGTAATTTTTCAAAAGATTGCAGTGCTCTTCTATATTTTTTTCGGGAAGGGGGGGGCCTTAAGCGAAGTACAACCGTGCATTTTTTTTTCTCAAAAACGTGTTTTCGGTGAGGCCGGTACGCTTATTAATAGGAGCTATGTATGGGCGATGACGGTAAAAAGCTGTTTCTGGTATGTAGAATTTCGACCTTTTCATGACTCGTACCGAAAATGACATTTCTCCAAGTTCGATGCGTAGACCCGTTCCCTCAAGGCAGGAAAAGAGAGCGTAGGTCATAGGCAACCTTTTTTGTGTCAGGCGCCAGATCGATCCGACGCCTTTGTCGTCAAGGAAGGTGCCTGTTGTAAAAATAAAAAAACGACTCCCCATACCTCTGCTGATGAAATTAAAAAAAAATGGCAGCTTTTCAGGCTGTTCGTGCTGGTTTCTTTCATTCAGACGTTCGACCAAAACGCCGAGTACTATTAACAGTAGGCGAACCTATCTGGGCCTCCAATTCGACCGTCCGTAGCGTCCTACGCGGCCACGGCAGAGCGTAGATACCAAACAGGAGCTCCGGGATGGTAAACAACCTATGATAAACAATCTTGTTACTGCCCAATTTCGTGTTGTGGTGCAAACACAGCAATGCCTGCCCTCCCTTACAAATCCAAAAGGGCTCCAACACCTCTTAAGAGACTATACCAAACAAGCCATACGTTGGTCGAAAACGGATCTGAGCATTAGAACTGGAGCTATGCCGTGTTCGGTAAGGAATCGTGATAAGGTGATATTGTACCAGAACTACGTAGTATTGCTGCTGTTAACACACACGAAAAACGTGTTTTTCTTTCGAAATACTCAAGTACGTACGAGTACGAGGTACTATTTTCTTGTTTTGACCGGAGAAGGGCCGCCTTAAGTAGCTTTGCTCCTCACCCAAAAAACGATTTTGGGATGGGAAAAAAAAACAAATTATTAACCCACTGATTAATTCGTACTATTGTGTAAAACACTACTGGAACTGTATTCCAACGAAAAGGCATGCCTTCCTAGGCACACGCCTTATTGGGTAGTTCCCCAGTCGAGGAGTATACTATACCAATAGTCAGTCAGAAATATGCTGGACAGAATGTGCTATAAGGCATACCCTATCGTGGGACGCCTCCCGAGACCTCTAACCGCACCGCCTCCAATTTAGGAAACCCTGTATATATACGAAGTATACCCACAGGTGTATAGGTGTGTCTTTCCATGAAGAAATCATGAAGCCCCCCCGCCTCTAAACCGGGAGACACCATCATGCTTAAAACGGGAGACGTCATCGTGCATAAACCGGGAGACGCCATCGTGCTTAAACCGGGAGACGCCATCGTGCTTAAACTGGGAGACGCTAACTGACTGGATGGCGAGTTTCCAAGAAACGAGATCCCTTTACTGCGACAATTGGTCCTACTAAGTGCCTCAACCAACCCTCTCCCCGCTACCGAATATCATACTCGAAGAATAAGATCTACAATACGAACTAGGAACTACACTGCTGCTTGCTATTGGTCGTCTCCGTGCATTTTGTCATCCAATCTGAAGTATAAGTCGAGCGGCGTAACTTGTGTCGTTTCATCGGTATCCAACTTCACGCAGCAGAGATCACAAAGTAACCGTCTCCAGGTGGGGAGATCCTATCTCTATATATTGAATGCGATACCCTAATCGAACTGCCTCCAAGGTTCCAACGCATAGGAAACCCTACAAGTCTCTTCATGAAGAGATCGTAAAGCCTACACATCTCTACCTGAAGAAATCACAAGGCCACCGCCTCCATGTTGGGGAAACCCTACCACTGCATGGCGAGATCTAAAGCAACTCTATCCCGTTCTTAATGAGATCCACACCCCGCCAAGAGACCAAAAAGGCGCCGCCTGCTTAAAAGGGGAAACCCTCTCCTTTTCCCCTGATTACGATACCCTAACGGCAACATCCCGTCTTCGTGAAAAAGACCACAACGCTTTCAATATCCCTTCACCAAGATATCGAAAAAAGCCTGCACGTCCCTGTCATGAAAGATATCACGACGCCTACGACACATCTCTTCACCAAGAGATCGAAAAATCTCCTACACCTTTCTTTCTCTTCGCGGCGATTATCACAAAAGCCTCCGCATCCCTCCATCAAAGAGATCGAAAAGCCTCCGTAGAGACACCCCTACGCGTTCTACTATCACTTCCAGGCAGAAACGTTTCTGACCGATCTGACTGACGCCGCTCCTCATCAGAATCACACTCTCGTACATGCCGTTGTTTTTCTAAGTCAGTGTCTGCGCTACTCACTAATAGTATCGAAGTCCTCATAAAAAGGCTAGGTGGACCACCGCAGCATGCGGTCCCACAAAGACACCGCCTCCAAAAATGAGGAAACCCTCATCCTTTGATGACAAGGCCCTTGCCGATCGCAAGACGCACGAAGTCGAGCAAGCACAGGATGAGCATGCTGGCCCCCATAGAGTTAACCGCAGCGCTCCACAACCCTTCGGCAGACCCCTTTTTCGCTCGAAGGGCGTCGTCTTGCTGGGGCCACTCACCGAAGGCGTAGAACATGGGGAAGCTGGAGGTGAAGAAAAGGCGGGTGGGGCGCACGCGCGCGCGGGGGTAGCGAGAGTTATATGGCGCGTGCCTTCAGAGGCAAAACACAAAAAAAAAAAACTTCACGGGCGAGTTATACGTAGTGTTCATTGGTAGCGGATTTGGTGTCATTATATTTCGCGACTTGATTACGCCGCATATCTCAGCGGGCGCGCGATTGCAGCCAGCCAACGGTAAAACGTACAAACAAACAAACGAACAAACAAACAAACAAACAAAACAAAACAAAACAAAACAAACAAAACAAACAAACAAAACAAACAAAACAAACAAACAAACAAACAAACAAACAAACAAGGCCGTGTGTACACGAATACCCGTCCATGCGTATTTTTTATATGTTATCGTCCGGTGGGTGGGTAAAAATAAAGCTTAACCCTTGTAGAACTGGAGTCCCGTTTGGGGGACAAATTACTTAGAATTAGAGTGGATTGTCCCCGAAACGGGACTGGAGTCCTAAAAGGGTTAACCCTCTTTGGGAGTTGATTAACGTCATTATAGTATAGAGGGGAAAATGGACGATAAAGAGGGACGATTACGAGCGACGGCCACTGTTTGCTGTGATTGGGAAATCATACAATTTGGCTGTCCCGAGTTGAAACGCAAAGAATCGTATGTAGCAACACGACACTATCCCCGTGCTGCTATGCTCTCACGCTGCTCGTAGACGGTTTATAACACTAAAGTTGGCATCATTTTGGTCGTTATACCTTATATCCCTCATATCCCTTATACCCCTTATATGCCTTATATGCTTTATATCCCTGATATCCCTGATATCCCTGATATCCCTTGATATCCTTTGTATCCCTCATATTCCTTAAAAGGGGTCCGAAGGGGGTTGGCCCCGCCATACTTCCACCTACGAAATACGTGTCGTGTGAAAAATTCCATCGTTTTAATTTAGCGCCGGCGATTGTTATATAGCCCTTACACAAAAACAAAAACAAAAATCGAAATCATTGTTAATATGCCGAAGCGTTGGTATCGTTTTGAAACGTTTTTCAGATATAGATGCAATACGTACTCGTATACGAAAGGCGCAACCAACGTGTACATCTGACCTGACTATGAATACTGTTTGTAGATAACAAAAAACCAAAGAAGGAAGGACGCAAATGCGCAAATGTGATGTGACTAAATACAAAATAGATCAACATGCTATCTGTACAAGGGCGAAGCCGCCGTCTAAATCTGAACTGACCACAGAACAAAAACAGAGGAATGCTAAAAAAAGTAAGGGGGCAACCAGTGCGCAAATCTGACGTGAAAACGAACAACATGACGTATCTGGTACTGTATGCACGCAAGGGAACACCCATTTAATAAATTGGACCTGAATGTAAAAAAGAACAAGAGCGCAACGACTAGAAAAAATATGATGTGGGCGCAATCAGGAGGGCACTTCTTCCGTGTTTCTCTCGTTCGACGTATCTGGATTGCTGGCGTATGTATGCCGTGCCTGTCGTATCCAGTACTATGGCGTGGCGCTGCAATGGCTACTCTCCTGACTGCATTACAGTGTAGTATATACTTGTCGTGGTTTTCGTGACCGCAGAACTTGTATCTCTCTAGGATGGAAAAATCGGCACGGACACTGGGTGTGCTGGATGTCGACGGGTACAAAGAACGGTTTCATGTGAAGAACACAAGGGCACACAACACGCCGATGTTTCGATACTCTGCTTTACGGTCACTGGGCACGATACGATCATTACACAACTCGGACAGATGACGATGATCTATCTGATCTGTCTCGTAGCCTGCCGATGTGAGAGATCCAAACCAGGAATCAAGCGCAAAATAATGCAGATATTACGGGGTCCCACCCTGCAGCAATAAGCTAGACCATCAAAAGTGGGAACCGACGAGGTGTCGAATGTTACAAAAACCCTCGTAATCCTAACCCAAACCCAATCAACAAAAGCGTGGGGTCACTCAACGTTTCTCTCGTGCCCCAAGTGAGCATCAACCATTTGAGAAGTGAACCGTGCTACGACACGAGGGCAGCACTTTCTGACCATTTTTTTTGTTTCTGGCTGTTAAGACACTCCTCAACTGACCGCAATTCATACCCAATATCGTGTTCACTCCTAAACTGAGAACACTTCGTATCCAATATCGTGTTCACTCCTCAAGTGACTACACTTCGTACCTAACATGTTTTTTTGTTTTTTTGTCAATAGTTTCTCGTAAGGGCCCGAATTAACGAGTATAAAATAAATTCGATTTGGAAAACATAAAATTCAAATTCGCTTTTCATTGGTCAACAAACGCACCAGCACCAAAGATTAGGATCTTGGGGTATAATCTTGGGTGGTGGTGCGGGTTCTGACCAATGAAAAGCGGATTTGATTTTTTTTTTTTCCAAATTGTTTTTTTTTTTTCTTGGTTAAAACGGGCCCTAAGGTACCTAGGACCACGTGGCTCGTCGGGTTATTGACCTTTCACTTTTTCACAAAGTCAGGTTTGACATACTATTATAGAGATCCTACACTATAATCAAGTGACCATGCTCAGAAAAATCCTGTGCATCCCTACCCGTATATATAGCTCAGAAAAAATCTCAGAAAAATCTCAGAAAACTCCCGGTGCACCCCTTCGACCGTAGCATGCATCAAGTGGTACGCTAGCTCTACTGGCAAATCAGTGTACAGGTGTACAGGTGTACGAACCTGACGATGAAGTAAATGCCGTAGAAGGCGGAGCCGAACACGTACGCCATGTCCCTGTCCTCGAACTCGTAGTACGGGAACCCGGAAATGGACAGAGTTTCCGTGAAAGCCATCGCGTAGGCCATCGCACCCACCAGAACCACCAGGGTCACGGTCCGCGCCGCACCCGCCTCGAACGAAGTTACCACCTGGGCGTGAAGCGGCACGGGGAATGTAACGTTGAGAGCGTGAGCCTGCCGTGCAAAAAATGCATATGGACGACAGCTTCAATGAGTTAATTTAATTTCTGGTGTGGCCACTTCCGGAGACAGCAATGGGTTTTACTATGTAACTGCCCTCGACGGACACCGCCTTCACCATATTAAGCACCACTTACGGTGATTACGCTCGGCAGTTCTCACCTTGTGCGGACACAAAGGTTCTCCCGTACCCCGCCACAAATGGGTACTAATTCTCGCATCTCACATCCTGCTACAAGCTTTCGAGGTGACCAGGCCAAAAAAAACAAATACCAACAAAAAAAAAACGGACATACCTAACCATGGTTGTCTAGCTCACGCAGCGAGTGGCGTGTTTTACAGGTCGTTGCCAACCGACGCCAACCCAAGGGGGGCATATCGATATTTATAGGGGGGGTGGGGGGGTGTACTCATGTTGTGCACGGCCTAGTCATATGACCATAGACCCTCGCATCCCTACAATGCCGGGACGGAGCGCGTTGGGTTTTCACCAACCAGGCAGACATTGCTTGCACCAAGCGCGAAACGCCGTGGGGTATTGGGCGAGTCGCATGGAGGGTGAGCTGCATCCTGCTAAGAACCGCCTCTGAGGCGGACTTGCATATGGACGACAGCTTCAATGAGTTAATTTAATTTCTGGTGTGGCCACTTCCGGAGACAGCAATGGGTTTTACTATGTAACTGCCTCGCGGACGCCTTACCATATTAACACTACGTGATACGACCATTCCCCTTGTGCGGAACAAAGGTTCTCCACTCCGCACAAATGATCTACTCGACCGCCAGCTTTGGTGACCGCCAAAAAAAAATAACAAAAAAAAACGGCACCCTGGTTGTCTAGCTCACGCAGCGAGTGGCGTGTTTTACAGCGTCGTTGCCAACCGACGCCAACCCAACAAATCTATATTAAGGGGGCGGGGGGTACTCATACCAGTCATATGCCTTTAGATAGCCGCACAATGCGCGGTGTGTGTGGGGGGTGTTACTCATGTATGTCGTGCCGTATGCTGACTGGGGGGCTTGCTGCTTAGTCATATGACCATAGACCCTCGCATCCCTACAATGCCGGGACGGAGCACGTTGGGTTTTCACCAACCAGGCAGACATTGCTTGCACCAAGCGCGAAGCGCCGTGAGGTATTGGGCGAGTCGCATGGAGGGTGAGCTGCATCCTGCTAAGAACCGCCTCTGAGGCGGACTTGCATATGGACGACAGCTTCAATGAGTTAATTTAATTTCTGGTGTGGCCACTTCCGGAGACAGCAATGGGTTTTACTATGTAACTGCCTCGCGGACGCCTTACCATATTAACACTACGTGATACGACCATTCCCCTTGTGCGGAACAAAGGTTCTCCACCCCGCACAAATGATCTACTCGACCGCCAGCTTTGGTAACCGCCAAAAAAAAATAACAAAAAAAACGGCACCCTGGTTGTCTAGCCCACGCAGCGAGTGGCGTGTTTTACAGCGTCGTTGCCAACCGACGCCAACCCAACCTATAAATATATCATATATTTATACATAGGGGGGGGGGTAACATGGGTTTCCATCGGAGGCGTGACGGAGATTGAGGGCGGGGGGGGGGGACAAGTGGCATAATTTAAGGACACACGGGGGTCGATCGTAATAGGAAACGTCCGGACAAAACGAAGCTTTTACGGAACAGAAGCACTTACCAGCTTGGAAACGTGTATTTCGCGCCTAGCACTCCGTAGAAGTAGTGCGTGTACCTGACCGAACGGGAAACACAGCATCGGATGGACAAACGGGTGGATGGATGGGGAGGTAAGGAAGGGAGCCGATACAGGGCAGAACAAGCAAATGAAGCGGTACAAACGGAAAGGAAAGAAGAGCCCTAAGGCTTTGCATAGTGAAATGCATGCTGCCTTGCCTCGCTGCCTTGCCTTACTGCCTTGCCGTACTTCCTTGCCTTTTGTCTTGCCTATTGCCCCGTCTATTGCCTTGCCTACTGCCTCGCCTACTCCCTTGCCTACTGCCTTGCCTACTGTCTTGCCTGTTGCCTTGCCTAGTCGCGTTGTCAGTCGCACTGCAAGGCGTCCCGTACCGATGCCCGACCTACTGTCTTGCCTACTGTCTTGCCTACTGTATTGCTTACCGTCTTCCCTCCGTCACCGGTACTGCAATGATCCCCAGTAGTTTCCAGCGAAGCTGTGCGCCGCGACCCAGACGTTACCCTGCACCCCTGATCGCTGTCCAACTCACTGTCTTACCTACTGCCTTGCCTACTGCCTTCACCACTGCCCTGCTGTCTTGCCCGNTTATCGTGCAGCTCTTATCGCGATAAAGCTACGTATGGGTCCACAATATAACGAGACAGTAGTGTATATATGACACGAGAAGGTTACGATACAAAATACGATACGGCCTTGCCTACTGGCTTGACTGCCGGCTTGCCTACTGGCTTGCCTCTTGCCTTGCATTCCGTCATACACTACTTCCTTCCCTACTGCCTGGTGTAGTACTGCCTCGCCTACTGCCCTGCCTACTGGCTTGGCTTGTTTACTGCGTTGCCCACGGCCTTGCCTGCTGCCTTGCCTACTGTTCTGCCTACTGCGGCCGTCGCCGGCCCTACAATGTTCACCAGTAGTTGCCGATGAAACTGTAGACCGCTATCCAGACGTTAGCCCGCACCCCGTAACGCTGCCCTACAGCCAGCCCTGCCTCGGACGGGTCAACGCTGACCAGAGGGGACGCGAAAATCGGCAAGCAGAGCCCGAAGCAGACCGTGAAGTACGCGACCTCAATTAAGAATCGAGGAGGGTAGTCCCGTTCCGCCCAGCACACAAAAAAAACAAAAAGAAGAAGGGATGAATCGTTGATTTTTCTACAAAACAAAAAATGGTAATCTTATGAATGAACGGACACAAGTGAGATTGTTGTCAAAAAAATCGAATCAGACGTATGCCCCGTATACTTATCGATCCACCATCTCTCATTGGTTACGAGTTAGTTTACCTGTTCAACAAAAAAGTGATAGGTCGTTTTTTTTTATGCCCTAAAAGAGGATAGCGTAACCAACGGGTCGCAATACCGGCGGCGACGGGTCGCACCAGCGACGGATCGAATTCGAGACGAGTCACATTAGCGATGGACTGCATCAGAGGTAGCTCGCGTTAAGCGGTGGGTCGTGTTGCCGACGGGCCGCAATACCGACGGCAACGGATCGCACCAGCGACGGATCGAATTCGAGATGAGTCACATGAGCGATGGATTGCATCAGAGATAGGTCGCCTTGACCCACTCAGAACTGAAAAAGTTATTCCTTATTAATTCCCGAGAGGTTTGCCCCCAAAGACGTGGGACCAGTTCTTAAGGGGTCAAGAGATGGGTCGCGTTACCGACGGACCGCAATACCGACGGCCGAGGGGGCGAATTGGTCATCGTAAATCAACCGTTACTCAAATAATATATACTTATTACAAATATATTACAAATGTGTTTACAGTATGTTCAAGGGTTATGCTCCTATTCGGGGTCTCGGTGCCAAATGGGAAGGGTCGACTGTGCGCATGGTCGGAGCACCAAATGAGAACAGGGTGCCAGGCACATGCATATAAATACCTCGTCAAACATCTCGTAGAGGCTGAAGGCGATGATCACTCCGAAACATCCCACCCAGAAAACGGCGTACTTCAAGTTGAACACCTCCCACCGTCTCTTCGCCGGGTTGGCCTTCGCGCACGCCAGCCTGAGCGAGGTGCGGGGGGGGGGGGGGGCAGCCAAATCGTGTCAGAGGACATCAGTGAAACCGCCGCGGTCATAGGCATTGCGAGAGCGGTCGGTCGAATAAGGTTACCATCTCTCCCCCCCCCAACCTCCCTTTCTGCCCTGGTTTATGTTGTGCTTCTGCTGTACGTAGCAGCCCCACAATGTGCCAAATAGAACAGTATTTGCGTGTATACGTGCACTACCACCTGTAGCCTCCCAGTGTCGGGTTTAGACATGACCGTGATGCGTGTACATCTCCATATCGGACACTGGGGGAGAAATACGCTTAACGTTCGGACGGGAGCGCCGAACCCAAACCCAGCAGGGAGACGCTCCTGCCGTACAGCACGCCGTGTAGGCAGGCTACACAGCTGTGCAAGACCTCGACACTATGTACAAGGGTGCTTGCTGCCTGAGCAAGACGCGCAATCGCGAGGACGCTGCTCGTGCCTGTCTGTCAAGCAAGAAACATCCCTGTTTATTCTCTCTATTTTGCAAGCGTGGCCAGCGGTAGACGGCCCCGACTTGAAGACGACAATGCACGTGTCGAAGCGCCTCACCCGCCCCACGTTCCCACCACCAGCAGCAGCAATCCCAATACCGCCAACAACACCACCACCAACGCCAACACCACCAGCAGCGACCACAACACCACCACCAACACCAACACCAACACCAACACCAACACCAACACCAACGCCAACGCCAACACCAACACCAACACCAGCACCAGCACCAGCACTAACACAACTACCACCACCCACCGACCCACCCACCCACCCACCCACCATGTGGAGGTGCCCGACTGCTTGGGCGTGAGCGTGAACTGCACGAGCATCGCCAGCGTCGATGCCAAACATACCAGGATGGCGGTCATCCCCTGGTAACAACAGCAGCAGAGGCAGCAGCAGCAGAGGCAGAAACAGCAGCAGCAGCAGCAGCAGTCGTAACAACAGTGGCAGCAGGAGAAGTAGAAGAAGCAGGAGCAGCAGGAGAAGTAGAAGAAGCAGGAGCAGCAGGAGCAGCAGCAGGAGCAGCAGCAGCAACAACAACAACAACAACAGCAACAGGAGCCGCAGCAGTAGTAAGCAACAGGAGCCGCAGCAGTAGTAAGCAACAGGAGCAGAACAGAAAATGCCGGGACGAGTAAGGTCAAAGAAGGACTATAAAAAACAAGGACGAAGAAAGACAAAACAAAAAAGATGGAAAAATACGTACTGCTGGATTGCTACCAGGTACCGTACACAATAGCGACGGGCCACAAATAGCGGGAAATGGCAGAAGCAACATCCGAAACAAGGAGGAAGACGGGGACTACAGTAGTAAATGGGGGACACCAGTGACCGAAGACAAACGACGGAAGTACGTAGGACAAAACAAAAAATGCCAAAGAAAAAAGCACAAGAAAGATGGCCGAATGTGGACGAACAAGGACCAAGAAACACAAGCTCAAGTTGGGACCGAGCCAGCAGGACGAAAAGGATGAACACGGACGACAAAACGCCGAACGAAAAAGGACGAAACAAACCGGGGAAAAGGGGACGGAAAGGAAGAAATGGGACGAAAAGAGACGAAGAAAAACCAAAAAAAAAATTAAAAAAATGGACGAACCAGGACGAAAAGAGGTGAGCCACCTGAAAGACGTCGACGCCACCGAAGAACTTGGATTCCGACTCCGACGCCATGCTTCCCGTCACCAGCACCCGATATGCCTCCAGTCCAAGTTCCTGCTACTGCTGTGCTTTTAGCTCTGTAACAATCAAGACGGACCACGAATCAAAAACAGCCATCCAGGTATATACGTACAGCAGTATGTGATCGTCAGGGGACATCCGGGGGAAATCCCCGGGTTTCTTACTACGTACGTGAATGCAGTAAGTACGCGGCAGATGTTTAAGAATCTGATGATTAAAAAAAATGAGATTGAGATTGGGGGGGGGGGGCGTACTCATTTGTTTGCTTGCCTCAGTCGTTTGACCATTGACCACGCATCCCTTTCGAGACGGAGCACCATTCCTACTCCTAATACATAGAGATACACACCTCCAACATTTGGGCGCTCATTACGTTGTTTCCATATATTACAAAGAAACTTTTCGCTAATCTTATCCCCTTCCTGTTTCGCCGCCTGTGGCCACCATCTATCTCCTAAGATAGCGACCTCTTTGTACTGAAAATAGCGTGGAACACACCCAGTCTTACCTAAGAATTCCAGTCCGGCCAAAAATAAGAGATTCTTAACATCTGTCGCGTACTATAGAGTGTTTGCGTTTTAATTTTTTTTTACTTTTACTTCTCTAAAAATTCTGCCGAAGGGAGGATTTGAGGTAAATGTTTGAAAAAACGGCAAAAATTTACTTTAGAGAAGTATGTTTTTGATCAAAAGTACGGTAACTTTTGTTTCTCAGTTTGATTGGCCTACACGCACCGAGCATTCTACCGACGCAGAACGCCCCAAATTATGGGAGATGTCTCCCATAGGCCACAACCTTGCTGCTTGCTCTACACAACACAACAACCGGTGGGAGCACAGAGGCTCGGGAGGTGTGCTACAGTATGATACGGACAAGCGGTGCTGGATTTTGCTAACGGGGCGCCGGCGGACTGCTGGCGGCCCGCTACGGTACGCTCTCGCCGGCTTGGTGTCGTGGAGGATGCGCTGTTGAGAAGAACTACTCGTACGAGTTACTCGTACGAGTCGTATGGAGACGTACTCGTACCGCCTTGCTTGTAGAGCGCGACAGGATGACAGATCGCCGTGTATCATTTCAATTTCACCACAATGCGGTAGCAGCACTAGCAGCACTAGCAGCAGCGGCGGCGCGCCGCCACGGTCTATATATGTCGGGCGCCGGGCGGGCTTGGAGCGGAGCGTGCCGGCGCGGTGTCGCGCGTAGGTCGTGGGCAGCAGCAGGAGCAGCACACACGACAAGAATAGTGGACGCAAAATTAAAAAAGCAAAAACGGAAGCTGTTGCTTCTGTTGCTCTGCTGCTGCTCTGCTGCTGTTGCTGCTGCTGCTGCTGCCGCTGCTGCTGCTGCCGCTGCTGCTGGGGCTGCCGCTGCTGCTGAGGCTGCCGCGACGTAGCTGCAGCCACCGGCTGCTGCTTGCGGTCGTGGGATTGCAGCTACGGCACTGCAGTCATACCCCTGCCGCCGCCACCGTTGCTGGGCTGCCGTTCCTCTCGTACGCTACTTTTTGTTTCGTTGTTTCTTTGGTTTGCCGCATTGCCTCACCCCACTTCCCTTATTATTTTCGGAGGCGTCGCCTGCAGGATTTTGTTTACTTCTATCGCAAACACACCGAAACCATGAGGGGAAGGGAATTCACTTTTTTGAGCGGAAGAAAGTATATATATTTTTTCTTCTATCGCAAACACTCTTATATATTTTTTGTTCCCATCCCATTTATTATCTTCGCCCTTCCTTTCTCTCTCCTTCCTAAGTCGTAACTCAGATCCGGGGTCACAAAAGTAGGCTCTCTCCCCCTCCCCCACTACGGTTCTTGCCTTGCATTTTTATCGCGAGAAGACTAAACATTCTTCCCTCGTCGACTTCTCGGATTGCCTACCCACGCCACGACAGGCGCTCGAGCAACTGTGTATTTTTATTTTGAACAACGAAGACGATCCGATACGGGCTGCCTGCTTGAAATCACCCACTGCAGTCCCTGTCTCTGTATCGGTCCTTGTTTGACTCCGGTCTTCGCGTCCGGTCGTTGTGTTCTTTCCTTCAGGGTATTGATATTCGGTTACGTACTCGTGTCGGCGAGGGTGATCATCTCGCTCGGGTGCTTTAGCGATGCCATCATAGCCCTGAGTTGAGCTTGATCTACCCGTCACTCCAGGTACAGCAGTACAGGACACCTACAATAAGAAACAGAAAATCTGGTCCAGGCTGGGTTTCTTATTTGAGATAGGGTGCTTTCTACACTACAGTAATTTCAATATTACGACTCCCGAGTTTCTTATTTTCCTCCAAATTTTAACCTGGCTTTCTTGTTAACCTGTTTCTTGTTACGGTACTCGTAGGTGTCATGTACTACTGCTGTATGTACGAGTAGCATATACCGGTAAACAACACCAACGGCGACGACAAAAAACAGCAAACGGCCTACTCGTACCTACGAGTAGCACCTACCAGTACGCACAGCAGTATATTAGGCACGCGGACACTTCCGCCGTTCGCAATGAAACTGCAATAATCTGAATGCTGTGCACTGATTACGGTGGTAGCGGCGCCGGCCCACACTGCTGTGTGTTGTGTATGTACGTACGAGTACACCGAGTACACCTATACCTCGTACCTGGTGGTATTAATAGTCTACCCTTGGTCTACCCTTAATATATGGTACCTGGTAGTGATGTTGCTCGAATACCAACCAGTACGCCTCATAAGGCACGTCTAGGGAGAGCCCGATCAACCCGGCCGAGTGGGCTAAAAGTCGTTCATCGATGCTGCGTTCTATGCTGGCTGCTGCTGTCCGACGCTGCTACTCGGTGCTGCTTTTGCTGCTGCTGCTGCTGCTACTGCTGCTACTGCTGCTGCTGCTGCTGCTGTGCTGCGACTCCAGCATTCCAGCAACCAGGATCAAACCCTTCCGAATCATAAAAATCATAAATAAGATTTCCATTTACATATTTACGTCCACCGTTTTTGCCAGGGCGAGTACCGACTCAGGCGTTGCTAGCTCTCACCGACGCTTCTCCTGCCGATGGAACAGACACCAGGTACACTTGCGCAAGAACCACACCGTGCATGCGGTGTTGGCAAGCTGTTGCAGAAGTCACACAGCGCGGAGAGCGATGTTCCTCGCGGGAGTTCATAAAATCCCACGAAGCGCGGACCCCACAGGGGACAGGATCGGTTTAAATAGGGCCTGGGCCGCGATCGGCACACACGTGCCCACTGCACCACGGTGACCTATCGCCGGCACACACGCAGCGGAGCGATGGCAGCAGACCCTTGGGCATTGTTTGGCTCTGACAGCGATGAAGACCAGGCAGCAGCCATGGTAAGCGTGGCAGCAAATTGCAGCACGCAGGTTCACAAAATCCCATGGTACAGCAAACCAACAATACTCGTGGCACACACATACAATCGCGGCATTGCAAAACATACCCCCCACGCAAGCAAGTGGCCTCGGCCGATCGAACCATGGGCCATCCTCGGCTTCCAGAACATGCGCCCGTGATGACTAGGCACTGTCTTCTTGCCGAAGTGCTTGCTGCAGTCGCAACCGCCAATCGAATCCAGCTGCTTTCTTCAGCCTGTCTTTCCTGTCCGTATGCTTGTTTTGAGTCGGGGTCGGGCCGCGAAAAAACTGACAGTCCCGCCAGCCGTCCTTACGTACGTACATAATGCGTTACGTCGTACTCAGTCACTCAGTCACACTTCGCCTGTCTGACAGTTGACAGTACCATACCTGGCACCTGGCACACAGTACTTGCTCTGTGCTACCCGGTACATCAGTACATTTGCACCTGGTATTAAATTTGTTTGACGGCAGAGAGAAGAGTAAGGGTGGGGCTTATGTGACCACGGTTTGCCCAGAAGGTCGCTGTGAGCGTACTCGTAAAGCTTCTTCCGCGAGTTGAGCTTGAGAATGTAGGAAAAGTGACCAACAACAACAACAACAACAACAACAACAACAACAACAACAACAACAACAACAACAACAACAACAACAACAACAACTGTTAACAGTAGTAAGATAGTAAGAAACGTGGAGGGTTGCATCTCATCTTGTTGCCACCATTGAGCGAAGGCTATGAACGAGTATTGACTATTATATGGGATTTAGTATGGCAACCGACCCTGAGCACCGTCTCGTCGATCTAGTTTCTTATTTGTCGTGAGGACAAGCCTTAGTCTTCTTTACAACCTTTTTTTCACAGAAGAGGCACCGTTTGGGTACGTCGTATATTTAGTCTGTAGGGTCGGGTTGTTTAAGCATAATGGTATAGTACAAAGGCAGCTGGTGGGTCTTGGTGCACTCCTATGCTCGGGCTCGGGGATGTCGTATATAACCCGGTGGTTGCGGAACATCTTGATGCAACGAGCGTTTCGATATATTTTCATGAGGGGGAACGCAATTTGGATGAATTCGTCACTTGGTTTGACTTGGTTGGTAAAGGCCTCAATAAATGCTACGACCCTTTCAGGTTTGATGTTTGGGTGAAACATCGGTTAGGAGTATTGGATTGTAGTTCCCCTTTTATAGATACAGCTTTGGATTGCATGATTGGAATCTAGCGCTGATCGTTGTGAGATGGCAAATCGAATAGTACTCATAATAATAGTACCTTACCTCGTACTCCTACACAGCCGGGCGTGCTTTACGAAGAAATGCCGTGAGGAGTTCTTAGACGTGGAAATTTCCAGGAAATTCCAGGGCTATTCACGGGTCGGGTCGGGTAACGGTGGCCGGACCGACCCGACCCGACCCGACCCGACCCAACCCGTCCCGTGATATTTGAAAACTGCCCGACCCGACCCGCGGGTTGGGGTCCTAAACCGGGAAGAGCCTTGGAAACTACCTGGTAGATTTTCACGAGGTATTATCAGTGTGTTCGTTTGAAGGGTTCAGAGATTGGTCGTGTTGCTCTGCCAGCGCTGCTCTAGGTTTACTGATTTAGGCTATGAATCACAGCGGTATATACATACATGCGGAGCTTTTAACTCTTATATTGTATCCAGTTCTATATACCAGCCCTGCCTGCTCTCAATACCTCAGCGTTAATATCCTACTGAACAAACAAACAAACAAACAAACTACGGTACCGTACCTAGTTCTATGTTCCAAGCAGGCAGTCGCCAAAAATTGTGCATGCGGTGCTGAAAATCGGTGCAGTCATTTCGCGAGTATATACACAGGATATGGGCATTTCTGCAGTCAGATCAGTATACATCGTAGCAGCTTGTTATTAATAGTAGTGCGATAAACAATACAACAATCCCCGGTAGTCTATTGCCGGGTGGGCTAATGTAGTAAATAGGACCTTCGGTACACACAAAAACCTATATATTTCCCTGTGTGTGCCTAACTCATTTGGTCCTATTCACTATGGCCCCCCGTGATGGTGGTTTACCCTCGTCACTACAACGGAATGCTAAAAAAAAGCCGATTTCATGAGTTGGAAACCCCCCAAGGTTTTTTTTTTTTGTTTCTGTTGCAAAAGTTGGCTTGCAGAAAGCGCCGTATAAATCACATGTACGCACAATTTGACGCGTGTCGACTAGGGAACAAAATGTCTACCTCTTGTCGCGATAGAAATGAAGACACGCACCCGTATACCGGGGAGGGGAGAGGAGTTCCCGCTATGCGACCCCAGATCTGAGCTACGAACGAGAGAGGCCTGGAGAAGTAGGGTAAATAGAGCATTAGTATATGCGATGGTAAAAACAAATGGAGTATGTACGATGTTTTTCTTGCATTGCACGGAATTGCGCCACAGCAACTTTTACCGACCTGTGCCCACCACATCTAACATCTGCCCCCCCCCCCCCCCCCCCCCCCCCCCGATCCCCTTGGTTCAAGAAATGCCTACTGACTGGTCGGTGAAAACCCGACGTGCTCCGTCCCGGCATTGTAGGGATGCGTGGGAGGGTCTATGCTCATACGACTACAGCCATGCATGAACACGAGTACAAATGTTGGAGGTATCTCTCATCAGGAGTAGGAACGGTGCTCCGTCTAGAAAGGGATGCGTGGTCAATGGTCATATAACTCAGGCAAGCAATAAATGAGTGCACCCCCCTTCTTCCCCCCCCTCGCCTTCCCGGGCCCGACATGCCTCTTCCACAGCCTTCAAAGCCGCCACCACCGCCAACGCCGCCTGTAAACACTGGAAACCCCAAGCGTTCGGCTCAAAAAAAGAGGCATTTGTGGGAAGCGCTCCTGCCAAAGTTTCACGAGGCATCAGTACCGGAAGGGGGGTTGGGGTATCCACAACCACCATCGGCGTCGCCCAGGGATCGTGACGCCTCCGTTGGCGAACGGCTTGGGGAGGGGACAGGGGCTACCCGGGCGCCTTTTTCGGCTCCCCCTGTGTATCAGGTACAATATACGAGACCCACGAATAAGAAATATACGGCCTGATGAAAACGCAAGGCTCACTGGTTTTGGAGGACGCTTGGAAATTCGGATTAAGAAACCGTGTTCTTAGCGGGGAGCGCTATACTAAATGCTATATAATATTACGGAGGACCATAGCAAATATGACCAAATTCTGCTAGTAAAAATAGGTAAATATATAGGTTTTTGTATGAACCATACCTGGTAGGTCCTATTTTCTATGCTCCCCCTTGATAGTATATGCTCAAGATTGTTTTGTTGTTTCAAGGATGGTGTTACAAGAAGGCTGGAAGGCTTTTCTCGTATTTTTTTTGTTGTTGTTCTTGTTTGCGGGCCGATACTGCTCTGTACTGGTGCCTCACCATGTGTATGATATCCCCCTCTAATTAATGTTTACACGCCATATTTTGTTTTGTTCTGATTGCTGCTATTAAATAGTGTGTCCTCCCCCGCAATTGTAACTATCAATAGTCCGCGGCAGGTATATACGATCGACACCAGTCGGCCCTGAAATAGGCTTTAACGAACGGGTAGTTGCCACCATCTCTTTTTTGCTACAGGGGACCAGCACCTGACAAAAAAATGGTTGGAACTGCAGTGTGCTCATCAAATGCAGTACGTACGTAAATACCGAAATTGTCCGACTTTAGTGCGGTGCGTTGCCAGATGACGACATCAGCACTACGTAAAGAGGGACCCCAAACTTTTCCCGATGCAGTGGGGTACTATATTTATAGGACTGGAGTCCCGTTTTGGGGACAAATTACTTAGAATTAGAGTGGTTTGTCCCCAAAACGGGACTGCAGTTCTAAAAGGGATATGGACGAGGTCGGGACCAACGGTTTTTACCGCACTGTGTTGGGGACCCACCAGCACAAAAGGGTACCGCACTATCTATCGCGGGACCGCAACTGCTGTGCGGTGCTGTTAGGACGAGTTCGTAGGAAAACGATTTTCACCGCACTATGTTGGGGGCCCGCACAATAGGGCACCGAACTATCGTGGGGCCGCAGCTGGAGCGAAATCGTTCCACGCCTCCGACAGATCATCTACAGATAGATAATCAGGATCTAGATCATCTACAGAGAGAGCATGATCTAGACCATCCACAGATAAATCATGATCTAGATCATCTACAGATGAACATGATCTAGAGAATCTACAGATAAACCGTGATCTAGATAATCTACAGATAGATCATGATCTAGATCATCTACAGATAAATCATGATCTAGATGATCTACCGATGAATCATGATCTAGATAATCTACAGATATATCATGATCTAGATGATCTACAGATAGATCATCTACAGATCATCTACTGTAGATGATCTAGTTCCTCACCTGGTGTTGTGAGAGACTGTGCAGGATCTGTGTAGAGTACAGATCCAACCCAGGAAACATTTGCTACAGTAATAGATCATGCAGATCATGCAGATCATTCGGGTCCCACCCGCCAGCATGAGCTAAATCATACAACATCGGGGACGTATATATCTGCCTTGAAATATCTACTGCTTACAGATCATGGAACGGGAATCGATGATCTATCTGGTCTAGCTATAGATGATCTGTACGAGGTGCATTATTGCCATTTTGACTGTTAAGGGGGACCATAATGAACAGGGGACCTACGGAACACGGAAAATTCATGTAGGTTTCCATATTTTTACTCGAAATGTTTGGTTCTATTTACTGCGGTCCTCCTTAACACTACTGCAGTACGGGGGACTGTAGTAAATGGGACCTACGGACGAATGCTACGATAGAGGTGCACCATGATTTTTCTGAGCTCCTCACTTAAGGAGCGTCATACCTCACCGTAAAAAAAAAACGATTTTTTTGCAAGAAACCAAAAGTGCTACTCGACCCACAATCCCACGAGCTAGGTATACTATGGAAACTATGGCAACACAAGAATGAAAAAAACGACCCATTTGGGTTAAGGAGCCCGATCATTCAGAAACGAAAATCAGCAACAAGTGCTACCTCTATCGTAGCACGCGTCTAACGATACAGTACTTCGTACATATTTACCTTATTTTTAATTGAAATGTTTGGTTTTTTATTTGCTATGGTCCACCGCGTTACTATGATAGTAGTTCTGCCTTTCTAAAAGGACGCCCCCCGCCACCACCCCCCCTGCTTCATTCCCACTCTTTTTGGCTTCCCTCAGCACCCATCCGTACGCTACGAGGCGTCCTTGCCTCACCGGGGAGGGGGGAGGGGTTTCATAGCGTCTGCGGATATCTCCCCGGGGACTCTGCTGCTGGTAGAGAGGCGGTATTTGCCGATGCCCACGGCAATCGACTGCGGCCTGGCGGGAGGAGTGGGGCAGGTCGGTGCGCGGAGGACATACTGCGCTTCTTGCTTCGTTTTTCCCTGCATGGGGATGGCGGAGGAGGCTTGTTTGGTTTTATTGGTGGTGTTGTTGTTGTTGTTGTTGTTGTTGTTGTTGTTGTTGTCGTTGGTGGTGGTGGTGGTGGTGGTGGTGGTGGTGGTGGTTGTTGTTGTCGGTGTTGTTGCTGTTGCTGTTGTTGTCGGCGGCTGTTGGTGATATTGCTGTTGTTGTGTTTCGTGTGCCTCGGACATGGAAACGCAAGTCGAGTATATATTAACTACCGTAATTTTTCCTATCAATAAATACCCTCGTACATATGGGCTTATTATATTGCTATGGATGGTCCTGCTTTAATTAGTGCTGATATTGCTGCTGCTGCTGCTGCTGCTGCTGCTGCTGCTGCTGCTGCTGCTGCCTGCCTGCTGCTGCCATCGTGGCTGAGTGCGCACAGCGCGCCGTCGCACCCCCGACCCGCCCGATGCTCTCAACTCTCCCACCCCCCCCACCCACACGGAAGACACAAACCCTTCCAAACGTCAAGCATCATCCTCGACGCCCCCGTTGCAGGAGGAGCTGTGCCTCAAATGGATCCTGGCGCTGCCTCTACCGAGGCTGAAAGAAGTCCTCGGAGAGCTGCGATGGCTGCACCCCCAGAAGCTTGAAGACCTTCCATCAGAGGAGGCCGAGAGTTTGATGACCAGGTAGGTGCCGATCGGGGAAACGCACTATTTTTGTTATTTTTATTTTTCTGGCGCGGAAGGACCTTTCCTTCATCCAGGAAAAAAAAAAGGCCCGAGAAAAAGACTTGGTAAGAAAAAGGCTAGGAAGTTTCCTGGATGTTTTTTTTTTGTTCTTCAGTAGAAGTAGAGCTTGTTGCCTTTTTTTTTTCGGAGCGTTTTTTTTGTTTTCGTGTATGCAGTTTTTGTTTTTGTTTTTGTTTTTTTCTTCGGTTTTTGTGAAGATGGCTGCGTTTCTTTCAAGTCCGTTTTTTATGATTCTATTTTGTTTCCGAGTAGGGGTGACACTGATGGGTTCCTTCATTTTTCTCTGTCCCCATTGGTGTCTCTGGAAGTGGCCACACCGGAGGTTAAAGTAACTCACTCATTGAAGCTGTCATCCCTGTGCAGGTCCGCCTCACATGCGGTTCTTAGCAGGATGCAGCTCACCCTTCATGCGACTCGCCCAACACCTCACGGTGCTTCGCAAAGCTTGGTGCTAGCATTGTCTGCCTGGTCGGTGAAAACCCGACATACTTAGTCCTGGCATTGTAGGAATGCGAGGGTCTATGGTCATACGACTACGGCGATGCATGAATATCGAGTACCCCCCCCCCCCCCCCCGCCCCCCCCCGATCGGGGTGGGCGGTCGCCCTCTGTCTCTATTTCCATTTTTTGTCTGTTTGTTGTTGTTGTTGTCGCTGTTTCTTGTCGGTTGCTATCGTTATATTGATATTTTGCTCATCGTTTTTTTTTATCAAATGATGTACCACCATGTCTAGAAATACACAAGGTACGTTTGTACACTCATATTGAATCCAAACGGTTCTTATATTCCTGAACAGAGTTGGTACTTCGAATATAGACGCCCAAAGGTGTGATACCGAGCATTTCGTCGAAAACCCGTCTGAGAGTTTTAGCTCGTCGTTTTGTTTTTTTTGTGTTTGGATTTTGTCATCTCTTGTGTTTTTACTTAACTTTTGCTCACTGGCAGAACTGGTATATATGTACCGGTGATGTTTTTCGGTGATTTGTTTTACCGGTCTGCACGGGACCACACAGCACCCACCTCTGATTTTGCTCTCTTCCGATCGTTCTTGTTTGTTCTTGCTCCTTGTCGTAGACACGAGGAGGTCGCGAAAGCCATGATTTCTGACCTGGGAGAGCGCTCCACGGAGACGGGCTTGGACGTGCGGGGCATTGTCCGCCTGTTCGGAGCCTTGCAGAGTAACGGTTTCGCCAGCGGTATTTACCTCCACCCGGCCATGACCAATCACAGCTGTAGGTATGTGGGTGAACGTTTTTTTGTTGGCTGTTCTGTGCGTTTTATGTTTGCGCCCGTGTGTGCGTCTGTGAGTGTGTGACTGTGTGTTTTGTTTGTCGCGGGCGTACCGTGATATGCCATCTGTTTGCGTGACTGAACTATTGGTTTTTCTGGTTTGTATGTTTTTTGTCTATCTGAAGGAGTTTGTACCGGGCGTTATTTTGGTCGCATGTATAGTTGTACCTTGGTTTGACCGTGAGTGTAATTGGGCCGCTACCTACCCTATCCTAGACTACCTTACATGCCCTACCCTACCCTACCGTTTCTATAACCTTTCTCTACCCTTACACTACCGTACCTTACTCTTCACCTACCCTACCCTACCCTACCCTACCCTACCCTACCCTACCCTACCCTACCCTACCCTACTACCGTACCCTACCCTACCCTACCCTTCCGTACCCTACCGTACCCCACCCTACCCTATCCTACCCTTACCCTTACCCTACCCTACCCTACCCTTACCCTACCCTTACCCTACCCTTTACCTACCCTTACCCTACCCTAGCCTCCCGATAAGCCGATTTGACACGGGGTGCATATCCCCTTCCCTCTCCCGCCTCCTCCCCCATTCCCCCATTATCTTTCGCGATCATCTCGTCGCGGAGTCAGGGCGAACGCTATCAAGTGGCAGGCGGGAAAGTCCATGTCCGACCGAGGCTTAGGGGAGGCGCGGGGCGGTGTCAAGCCCAGCGACCCCGCCGACAGCAACCTGAGCGAGATCAGGGCCACAGAGCTCATCCGTGCTGGCGAAGAAATCACGTGAGTCTCGTCAACTGACGGTGGGTGAGGGGAGTGAGGTGGGGGTGGGGTGGGCTAAGTTAGGGTGGGCATACTCATTTGTTGCTTGCCTTAGTAGTTTGACCATTGACACGACGCATCCCTTTCGAGACGGGGCACCGTTCCTACTGCTAATACAGACACTCCTTACGTGTTTCCCCCTTATATTACATAGAAAGGTTTCGCTATGTTCACCCCCTTCCTGTTTCGGGGGGGGGGGGTCGCTGGCTTCCGTCAGCAATGTAAATGATCAGGGCGAACCATTTGTTCACGTCTGGTTAGATCGGGGGGGGGCGTACTCATTTGTTGCTTGCCTTGGTCATTTGACCATTGACCACGCATCCCTTTCGAGACGGAACACCGTTCCTACTCCTAATAGAGACACCTCCAACACTTGAGCGCTCATTACGTTGTGTACACTGCTGCTGGTGGCCTCTGCTGCAGTTTGGTTTTGTGGTTTTGCGCGTGGCTTCTGCTGTCGGGCTTTGCGGTCGGCGTTATCTATGCTCGGTTGCCTCCTTGAATTACCCCCCTGAAAATGTAAAAATTGTTTCTAACCAAGTCTTCATTGAGTTTTCCCCCCCACCAGTTTTATTCGTTTTTTCGACGTTTTGTAGGAAAGGATAAGCTATAAAAGGGCCTTCAAGAAAACATGTTGCCACAAATTAATTTAGAGACGAAAATGATTGAAAAAAAAATGTTTAGCATAGGTGTTGTTACGTATCCATTTTGTTGTTGTACGCCGTCCATAAATGCGAGTTTTCTATTTTTTTAGCACGGCGACAAACTATTAGAGACCCTTTTAGGGTTGCCTCTAGGCATCCGCCCCTCTGCCGCTACGCTACCGAAAAGTATTATTCCTATTATTTTTTTCTTTTTGTTTTACTCGGAAACACGTGTGAACAAACGAAATGTTGCCATCAGGAGTCCAAATATGCCAAGGGACAGCACTTTCGCCCCTCTAACAGACAGCAACTTTTTTGCCGCTTGATATGTCTTGACTTGGCGCCAAACTACTAGGTTTTAGTGTAGAACAGTCGGTCTTACACCCTTTTGGCAGCGCACGCTTCTGCCTTGTTTGACACGTCTCCTGGCATATTTGATCAGCACGCAATAGCATACAGCAGAACATGTCCGCCGCCCAGATGCACGCGCTCAGTGTTGCGTCGAAGCTACTGCACTACCTCGTACTTCGTATACATCGTAAATGGGAGCCACCCGATCCGCGGGTCAGGGCTCCGTGTTGTGTTCTGCTCTTGCACTTGTGTATGTGTTTGTGCTGGATGGGTTGAGTTCGTTTCTGATTGTATATACCTTCCAATTGCGCACATAAGTGGACGGCAGTTTCGAATATCCTGGGGACAGCTACTCTATATACCAGGTACATCGTATAACTTGAAAAACAACACNCCCTACCCTACCCTACCCTACCCTACCCTAGCCTCCCGATAGCCGATTTGACACGGGGTGCATATCCCCTTCCCTCTCCCGCCTCCTCCCCCATTCCCCCATTATCTTTCGCGATCATCTCGTCGCGGAGTCAGGGCGAACGCTATCAAGTGGCAGGCGGGAAAGTCCATGTCCGACCGAGGCTTAGGGGAGGCGCGGGGCGGTGTCAAGCCCAGCGACCCCGCCGACAGCAACCTGAGCGAGATCAGGGCCACAGAGCTCATCCGTGCTGGCGAAGAAATCACGTGAGTCTCGTCAACTGACGGTGGGTGAGGGGAGTGAGGTGGGGGTGGGGTGGGCTAAGTTAGGGTGGGCATACTCATTTGTTGCTTGCCTTAGTAGTTTGACCATTGACACGACGCATCCCTTTCGAGACGGGGCACCGTTCCTACTGCTAATACAGACACTCCTTACGTGTTTCCCCCTTATATTACATAGAAAGGTTTCGCTATGTTCACCCCCTTCCTGTTTCGGGGGGGGGGGGTCGCTGGCTTCCGTCAGCAATGTAAATGATCAGGGCGAACCATTTGTTCACGTCTGGTTAGATCGGGGGGGGGCGTACTCATTTGTTGCTTGCCTTGGTCATTTGACCATTGACCACGCATCCCTTTCGAGACGGAACACCGTTCCTACTCCTAATAGAGACACCTCCAACACTTGAGCGCTCATTACGTTGTGTACACTGCTGCTGGTGGCCTCTGCTGCAGTTTGGTTTTGTGGTTTTGCGCGTGGCTTCTGCTGTCGGGCTTTGCGGTCGGCGTTATCTATGCTCGGTTGCCTCCTTGAATTACCCCCCTGAAAATGTAAAAATTGTTTCTAACCAAGTCTTCATTGAGTTTTCCCCCCCACCAGTTTTATTCGTTTTTTCGACGTTTTGTAGGAAAGGATAAGCTATAAAAGGGCCTTCAAGAAAACATGTTGCCACAAATTAATTTAGAGACGAAAATGATTGAAAAAAAAATGTTTAGCATAGGTGTTGTTACGTATCCATTTTGTTGTTGTACGCCGTCCATAAATGCGAGTTTTCTATTTTTTTAGCACGGCGACAAACTATTAGAGACCCTTTTAGGGTTGCCTCTAGGCATCCGCCCCTCTGCCGCTACGCTACCGAAAAGTATTATTCCTATTATTTTTTTCTTTTTGTTTTACTCGGAAACACGTGTGAACAAACGAAATGTTGCCATCAGGAGTCCAAATATGCCAAGGGACAGCACTTTCGCCCCTCTAACAGACAGCAACTTTTTTGCCGCTTGATATGTCTTGACTTGGCGCCAAACTACTAGGTTTTAGTGTAGAACAGTCGGTCTTACACCCTTTTGGCAGCGCACGCTTCTGCCTTGTTTGACACGTCTCCTGGCATATTTGATCAGCACGCAATAGCATACAGCAGAACATGTCCGCCGCCCAGATGCACGCGCTCAGTGTTGCGTCGAAGCTACTGCACTACCTCGTACTTCGTATACATCGTAAATGGGAGCCACCCGATCCGCGGGTCAGGGCTCCGTGTTGTGTTCTGCTCTTGCACTTGTGTATGTGTTTGTGCTGGATGGGTTGAGTTCGTTTCTGATTGTATATACCTTCCAATTGCGCACATAAGTGGACGGCAGTTTCGAATATCCTGGGGACAGCTACTCTATATACCAGGTACATCGTATAACTTGAAAAACAACACTATTAATAGGTACCGTTTCAAACACAACAACACAGCCGACACCTGATACACAACCTTCACTCGAAAGGCAGCCTCCCCTCCCTCCCCTCCCCCCCCCCGACCTGATCCCACTTGGTCGTGAGTCCTCCAAACTATCCCTGGGGACGAGTATACAAGTGGCCGCCAGCACGGCCTACCAAGCACCCTGATCCCACCCCGGTCTTTTCCTTTTTTTTTGGGGGGGGGGGGGACTTGTGTTGAATATGCCTTTGGGGGAGGGGGAGCAGGGGGTGGTACAGGACGAGGAGGAGGAGGAGGGTGAGGGGGGCGATGACGCTTCTACTAGAGGTGAGAGTGGTTTTTTCGAGCTTTGGGTGGGTGGGAAGGGATGGGGTTTGAGCTGGGAATGGTGGTGTAGACAGAGCGCTGCTACCGACGGAATGGTCGAGGTCAGACGGATCGGCCAAGACCGACAAGTCTGACAAGGTCAGACGGGACTGTCAAGACAAACAGACGGTCGGTCGGTCGGTCGCTTTGGTCTGTTCGGGCTTTTCCAGCCACCCCTCAGTGGACTGATTTAGCGGTCGGTGGAGGACTCACATAGCAGATACGCTGTAGACAAAATCTACCGACGGCTACGGCGCTGCTCATCAGGGAGCAGACCGCCCGAAGCAAATGACGCCAACGTTGCCTTGCTCACGACCACAGCAGTGCTATTTATAGCATATTAATTGTATCATTTCGTATTAACTGTCCATGCGTTACACTCATTGCCCTCAATGACGCTACGTCGTATACGTTTCAACTCCTGAAACTTTTTATCCCACTGACGCTGTATACTCACAATCAACCTTTGCCCCATTGACGTTATTTATGCGCGCAATCAACTATTGTCCTCAATGACACTATCCATAACGTGTACGTATTCGTACTCCCCACTAACCGTTACCCCCAATGCCGCTATATACTCGAAGTATATGTTTCAACGCATTCAACCATTGTGCCATTGAGGCTACTCACAATCAACCAGTGTCACAAATGACGATATCTAAATACACGAGCACAACCATTGCCCCCGATGGCTCTACTTGAAAAAACAAACAAAATCGGAGCAGGCATGGTGGCCATGAACGTCCTGGAGAGGAGGCTTGAGGCCACAGAGAGCGTCGTCGAGCTTTCGAAGGCAAAGGAGGTAAGGGTTTGGAAGGCGCGGGGGGGGTACTTCATTTTCATGCATGGCCGTAGTCGTATGACCATAGACCCTCAAGGGGCAATCCAGATAGGTCTCGTTGTATCTGTAGTTCAAACCAGTCCCTTTAACCTTGCAGTTGACACCTTTTGCTGCTGCATCGTATATATACGAGCGCGTGATAAATTGGTGTTGGTTGTCGGGGAGGCGCAGGCAGAGCCGCAGACCGGTTTATTTATCCCTATCCTTTGTTTTTGTTTTTGTTTTCTTCTCCTGCGGTTTGGGTACACGTAAAGCTTACACACCCCAGGCAGCTCTTGAGCTACTGTAGCTCATCTATCATGTGTAGCTCACGCGTCCAAAACAAATGCAGATGAGCTACCGCCTATAGCTCAAGCTGGGGGGAAACACATGTAGATGAGCTACCGCCTATAGCCCATCCTGGGGGGAGACATGTGCAGCTCATGTAGCTCTTATGGCTCACCCTGGTCCAAAACATTTGTTTTTAATTTTTTAATCCCAACAACAACAATTTTCATTATTTTATTATTATTTTGCCTTCCCGACAATGTGCTAAAAATAAAGGGCAGTATTCCTTCAGAATGAAAAAGCTGACACAATGTTTCGTCGGATACCACCAGTCTCATCCAATCAAACAACTATCGAATTAAAATTCGGTCCAGAGGCGCGTCCAGACTTTCGGTATAGATAGATCTCCGTCTTGAGTCACCCACCACCCACAGCTCAAAACGCCCCCCCCCCTTCTACTGTACATAGGTGCCCCGTGTAAACTGCTACGGGGGACCATAGTTAATAGGGCATACGGTATACAGTATACAAAAGCCTATATATTCACATATTTTGACTCACAGTACTTGGTCCTATTTACTATGGTCCTCCGTAATATGCATATAGCACGTCGCCTTTCTCCTACTAAAGGGTCGTTCTTATCGGAGCCATAAATTTCCAAAATTTCCATGTTTTTTTTTCGCGCAATTTTTTAGATTTCCATTTTTTTTTTTCCACTTTTTTTTTTTCCATTTATTGGAACGTGAAGCCTTCCAAACATTTTGCCCTCTGAAGAATTTCCAAGATTTCCATTATTTCCAAGATTTCCAAGATTTCCTTTTTTTTTGGGGGAAAAAAATATTGGAAATTATGGAAAAAAAGCTGCTCGATAAGAATGGCCTGACATTCCTCACACTAACCCCTTAAGATCTGGTTCCGCGTATCTGGGGAAAAAACTACTTGGAATTAGCGTGATGTTGTTGTGTTCAGTTCTGAATGGGTCAAGACAGCATAATAGACGTCGCCAGGAACTCGCGAAAAAGCAGGATATTTGCAACTGTCGGCAACTTGTGTGCGTTCGTGGATGGTGGGCCGCAACATCTCTTCTTTTTTTTCTTCTTCAATAATTGTCGTTGCTGTTGTTCTCGTATTATAGCTCATCGCCAAAAAGTCTAATAGTCTGTGGTCACAGGACAGGCCCCAGAAAAATGTCTGGAGTATCGTAGTAGATGAACACCTCGGGGAAAAAATAGTACGCAAAATGCAAAGTACAACGCAGTGCGACATATATCATCAGTGGTGGATGTTGTGTTTTTTTTTCCCTCAATATATTTATCGCGGTCGAACGGTCGGGTGTTGCCTATTAATATAGAGCGATTTCGAAAGGTCCCCCCTGTTTGTTTTGGCGCGGTCGCGTTTGGAAGCCGCATTCGCTCGTGTTTCGTGGTCGACATCGATCGAGAGACGAGTTCGGTACGATACACAAGAGAAACGAACCGATACGGTTTCGATAGTTGATAACATCGCAGCAAGCTTTCGATCAATGTCAGCGGAAAAAAACACGGGGATGGCAGGGGATGGGAGGGGGGGGTCAAAACACATTCGAAACCAACCAAACCAGGTATCGAAAAATTCGATATTTGTGACATATGTTATCGAAACTTTAACTTTCGATACGAATCGTAATAAATGAAATGACCTGTTGTTTTCGTTTCGTGTGTTTCGCCTACTGCTGTATATATATATGTATATATAGGTTCGATGGGCCGGGGTCCTGTCGGAGCTGCTGAGCTACCGTCGCCAGGCCGCGAAGTATTTGGGGTGTCGACACATCGCCCTGGCGCGCGCCGACAAGCTGATCGCCAAGGCTTGCATCGCGATCCTACAAGGTGAACTATGAATACAGAGAAGCGCCTGCGCGCTTCGATTGGCGCCGGGTTACGGCGGGGGTCGAGGTTAGCATACCGAACAGCGGTCAAAAAACATTATGGCGGTACCATGTTCCGTCCCCCAAGATTCCGAATTAGATAAGTGTTACGTAACTACACGTCCTAGCCTAGCACACCGAGTACGTCTGATATAATACCGAAGACGTATAATACCGAATTATGTGGTGCGTACACATGATACCGAGTACCTGGTGCGTACGTATACCTGGTATCATATATGGTACCGAATAGTCATGATTCCGAATACTGATTTTTTTTCACGGACCGGACAGAGCACCTCCTTCCCCTTGGAGCTTCGATTGGCGAGAGCTGTCGGGGGGGGTGTACTCATGTTGTGCACGGCCGTAGTCATATGACCATAGACCCTCGCATCCCTACAATGCCGGGACGGAGCGCGTTGGGTTTTCACCAACCAGGCAGAGCTGTCGGGGGGTGGGATAAGGGGTCAGGGCTTATAGGGATATCGGGGTCGGTCGGGTCTATAGGGGGAGCTAAGGGTGATGTTCAGTTGACGGAATTTTATCGCGTGTTAGCATTGGAGATCTTAGCATTGGAAATCAGGTCAAGGCAAAAGGCAAGGCTAGACTAGGGTTATAGGATTTACCGCGCTGTCCGTAAATACAAGGAACTTTTTGGTAAACAAATACCAATGCAGAAAGCGTTCCTCATATACATGTGCATCAGACAGAGTGGTAACCATCTTAAAAAGGATACAGGGGTTGGGCTTGACCCCCCCTTTAGGACCACACCGCCGTTTCGACGAGCAATTATTTGATATTAGACATAGACACTTTGTTTCTGCGCAGTACACCTCTAAAAGGTTATACCACAAGTACACGGAAAATTCCCAAAATCATATCACAAATAGTCACGCAGGCACGGATTTTACCATACGCGTTCCAGGGTCTACGGAGGAAGCCCAATCGGACGCCGAGTGCGCGGAATCGGTAAAACAAGCCTCCGCCGAGCTCCCGTATTTTTTCGGGGGCAGCGGGGACGCCCTGGGGTCGCTGAAGCCGCCGGGAGGCAGTTTCAAGACGCGGCTGGTGGTGGTGTTTCTTGGGGCGCTTCTGTCTAGACGCAAGGTCAGAAGTGTGCTAGGGTAGGAATACTGCAGTGCTCCCGGTCCCGTTGTAGTGCCCGCTGCCCGCTATAGTGCCTGTGAGATCGCTTGGCACATACGGGATTAACCAGCGTGGCAGTGTGCGGCGTAATTAGTGCCGGTTGCCGCTATATATAGTGCCGGTATTGTTGGCTGGCGCATACCGGGACTATAGAGGGACCATGATAGTCGTAGCGCTTGACTTTTCTGGGGCTTCTCTCACTTGACTGTTTTTTTTTCTAGAAAAAGTAAAAGTGCGACCAAGATGTTAAATCACGAATACTATTGCAAAACAAACATGGTACTATATCCCTACGATATTGGATGGTGAAGCCCGTTAAGTTTGGTTTTTCGTTTTGCTTTGCTTTGCTTTGCTTTGCTTTGCTTTTTGTTTTTTGTTTTTTGGTGTTTGGTTTTCGTTTTTCGTTTGTTTGTGTCTCTTGTCTCAATTATGTGTGTGTGTGCATTTTTGTTTTTGTGCTGCTGTGTGTTTCTGCTGCTGTGAGCAGACCCAGCTGCTGTACCTCGGAGACAGCCCCCACCCGGAAGCCGGAGCCTGCCTGGCGGACTTGTCTCAGGCCATGGGTGAGTGGTTTGAGCATCATAACGCCGCGTTTTCTACCGCACTCTGCGGTTATGGACGACGGTCACCAAAAAAAAACAAACACACACACAAGCAGCTTTCAGAAACTGTCGCAACGGGAGCAACGGGTTAACTTGGCACACGGCGCATATTATATGCACACACATGTGGAAGTGTGGTGTTAAGTACCTCACAGGACAACAGAGCGAGCGAGAGAGCGAGTCGTTTGAGTAACGCCGCGTTTTCTACTGCAATCTTGCGACAGCATCTCGCGACAGCAGTTGTGGACGACGGCCACAAAAATAAAATTCAAGCAGCTTTCAACGGGAGCTACGGGTTCACCTGACACACGGCACCTATTTTCTTTACACGTGTGGAAGTGTGGTGAATGTAAGCCGTTTAGTACCGCACTTCACAGAAACATTAATATTACTCTAATTCCAAGTATAGTGTCTCCAGAACGGGAGTTCACTCCTGGAAGGGTTTACTAACCCATTAAGAACTGAAAAAAGGATTCTACACTAATTCCAAGTAGTTTGTCCCCAACCATGTGGGACCAGTTCTTAAGGGGTTGAGCTTTCGTTTTGCCCATCCGCCGGAGGATGATAAAAAAAAATAGTAACTAATACAAACAAAACAGCAGACATGCAGGCAGGCAGGCAGGCAGGCAGCGCGCAACTATGGGGTATGACTATACGAAAAATACAAGTATTTGTATAGTCATAACCAGATGTAATAGGTGCGTGCGCACATCGTGTGACCGGGGTCCTGCATACGAGGGTATCGAGTGTAGGTGTACGATCTTGGCCCAGCTTCGGAAAAAACGGTGGATAGAGTGAGTGCAGGCGAACTCCCCGCGCGCGCAATCATGAATGAAGTTTTCGTATGTATTTCATTTCATTCATCGTACGTCTTTTTATCGTGTCCATGCCTCTGTATAAACACCAAAACCACCACCACCACCACCAACAACAACAACCATTTTGTCGCACAGTATTGATAGTTTAGGTCGTTAAACTCCCCTTGGACGGCCACAAAAACAATTTCCGAAGTCAAGATCTTTGCGATGCGATCCGCTTCCACAATTCTCCTGCCGTTCTACCGCACGCCACGGACAAGCCCCTCCGGTGCCGCACACACACCACCACACCACCACTGGGACGCTGGTATTCTACGGGAAAGCATTCGAAACGACTCTCGACGTCCCCGTCGTGAAGGGTGATTAACTGGCGAAGGGGAGCGAACATGTATGTGCCATGGACGTTTGTTTACGCTCTGCGTGCACACGAGGATTATCTGATGAAATAGCTTGCACCACGACGACGAGCTTGAGTCCGAAAACACCTAGGACATCGCTGTCGAGTTGAAGGACGGAGAGGGGTCGATGGTGGTGGTGCCGTCGATGCCGCTGAGATTGGGAAGAAGATATTTTGGATAGTCTTCCACGATGTCAGACCAAAAGGGGAAGCCCTCGGAGGTTAGTTGGTTCGGAGTGGCAGAGGCAGTAGCTCAGGTCGAGGACTCAAGAAGAAGAAGACCAAGGACTCAAGAAGAAGAACACCGAGGACTCAAGAAGAAGAAGACCAAGGACTCAAGAAGAAGAAGACCAAGGACTCAAGAAGAAGAAGACCAAGGACTCAAGAAGAAGACCAAGGACTCAAGAAGAAGAAGACCAAGGACTCAAGAAGAAGAAGACCGAGGAGTCAAGAAGAAGAAGACCAAGGACTCAAGAAGAAGAAGACCAAGGACTCAAGAAGAAGAAGACCAAGGACTCAAGAAGAAGAAGACCAACGACTCAAGAAGAAGAAGACCGAGGAGTCAAGAAGAAGAAGAAGAAAGTCGTCTTTTATTAGCTTCAGCAGCAAGATGGAAAGCAATTCCAAGGACTGGGAGAGAGGGCTCTGGCAGCCTACTCTCACCGTCACAATACAGTTACGTCCGCTCCTACAGTAGATCTACCAAGTACTCTACAAGAATCGTGCACTGACGTTCTTCTGCGTCAAACTACCCGCAGCATTCTCCCTAGTTGCAGATCGGAAAACCTACAAGTCTACGACCCAGGCACAGCAAAGAACAGACTTCGTACCTCGTCTTCGGCTAGTCCTCAACTAATCGACTCTCTGTCCAATCATATACTTGTCTACTGTACTGGCCTGCTCTAACTCATTATTGTTAGTCTAACAGCAGTATTGTCACGCTCCCAGCAGGATAGCCTGCTATTTCGCCGTTGCCAGGCAACCGTAACAGCCAGCGGGGTTGGGGTTTTCACACCTTGCGGGGCGGTGTCAATCTGGGGGGTGCTCGTTGGCGTCCCCAGGTTGTTGGATTTGTGTGTGTGTGGAAGGATTTATGATCCGGGGACGGAACGTTATCATCCCCGGGTGTGGCGGGACCTCGCCGTTACCCCTCTACACGGAGACTGGCTCATGTCCTTTGCTAATGGCGGGCAAACGACCTCAATCACGTCATTAACCATTCCCGCTGGGCGAGCTGTGGCTCGACGATGTGATCCCATTTTTGTTGTTGTGATCGATGCGCTGTACGAGTAGGAAGTTTGCGAACGATTTTGCAGCTCGTACCGGCTCTCTTGCGCGAGCGAAGTTTGCTCGCCAGGGTGCGGGTGGGACGCGTAGCTCAAGGCGCAGGGGTCCGTTGAAGCCGAAAGTTGGCCCATCCTGCTTGTACATGTGTCGGCGATCGATTCTCGCTGCGCGCGGTATAATGCGCGGTATGCGCGTCAGGTTTGGGGGGAAAAAATGCCTTGGATTGGAGCCTCTTTGGACCCGGGGTCAGACAGACAGGCAGACAGACAGACAGACAGACAGACAGACAGACAGACAGACAGACAGACAGACAGACAGACAGACAGACAGATAAATAGACAGACAGACAGACAGACAGGTTTGGAGTTTCCGATATAGGTAACCCTAGGTGGACCTAGGGAATTCCCGGTTTTTGGATGATCTACCTCATGTTGCCGGGCGGGACCCATATGTTCTGCGTTGTCTACGGTACGTACCTCTCACGACGGCAGGCGAGGAACTTAATGATGTGAATCATGATATATCTGGTCTGTCTTGGGTGTGAAACAGTTATGTATTAGGACACAAAACTCGGATGCAAATAAAATAAAATAAATAGAACAATTCAAGAACCAAGGCCTGCCCCTTGCGGCAGAAGCAGCGGTAGCAGCAACAACGGCAAGAGCATCGGGAGCGGCACAATAGACAAGCCATTCCCCACGAAAATGTGTCCCGAGTGCAAAACATCGCTGCTTCGTTTTTTTTTTATGCTCCTGCAAAAATCGCTGCTTCGTTTTTTTTTTATGCTCCTGCTTTCCCCTTTTTTCGCGCCCCTTTCCCCTTCCACTGCCCCAGCGATGTTGCTTGCCCAAGGGTCGGAGGGCGAGGGGTGGATTAACCGCCTCCCAGGGTGCGACGACAACCGCGCGCAGACGGGACAAGGGGGTTTGAAGGAGCATTGCGAGGCCTCTCCGGGGGGGGAGGAGGGGGTGTGGTGGGGAGACGGGGTGAGGGGGGCGTCTCTGTTCGAGAGGGAGTGCGACAAGGCGGCAAAGCTGATTGGTCGGCTGTTTGATGCCACACCGCCGTCTCCGTCCCCGGCTTCGTCGGCGTAATTGCTGCTCTTTGAAACAAAAGTATCGTTGTTGTCGGTTTTCTCAGCGGACAAACGACTACTACTACTGTACTGCCTAAACCTCCCAACTTCGCTTCAGTTCGTTGACCTTACCGCTGACGGGCTGCGTGCTGTGTTTATTTAAGGATACGATGGTTGGGCTAATATAACGACCAAGGGTCCGCGGGAGCATGTTTTTATTGTTCTCTTTGGAAAAATACTGAACAAAAGAGACATACAATCGTCAGTTTTGTTTTCTGGTTGGGCTAATATAACGACCAAGGTCCGCGGGAGCGTGTTTTTATTGTTCTTGAAAATATACTGAAAAAAGGAGACATACAATCGTCAGTTTTCTTTTCTGGTATGTACCAGATACCAGGTATGCCCCCCCCGCCCCCCCTGTCACGGTTCGTTGATTGCACGACGTTACGAAGCATGCAGCATGCAGCAGTATTAGCCCGAGTGTGTCGGCTAAGAATGGTCACTGCTGCTTTGCGTATTCAAAATGTCTTCGAAATCGTCACAGAAAATTATTGACGTCTCCTCGCTGATATTTTGTAGCCACTGCTTTGCTGTCGTATAGAGAGTATAAAATCGGCGAAAAAGGCCGGACAGCATAAATAAATCAATCGGGTTGAAATATGATGAGCGACCCCTAAAACCTCTATAAATAAAAGCGAACTCGATTCGCGAGACGACGCCAGTAAAATGCTCAAAACTCCGACAACAAAAATACTATATCGTACGGTATCGGTGCAAGAGGGCAGCAACTGACGCGGGTTCAAGTGGAAAACATGCATCCAAAGTCATGGGAAACCCTTGAAAAAGAAAACCTCGACCAACGGTAACCAAGGCGCTTTGTTGAATAATCGTCGTCAATCTCTTATCGCCTTTCTGCATTGGAAACACGAATTTATGTACTTCTGCTTTACGTTTAACCTCAAGCATGGCCGCCAACATGGCCGACGTCTGCACGAGATTCATGGCGGATGATTTTTACGTGGCAACATGCCACCCAATCATGCTAACGATGGGGGGGGGGGCGTACTCATTTGTTGCTTGCCTTAGTCATTTGACCATTGACCACGCATCCCTTTCGAGACGGAGCACCGTTCCTACTCCTAATAGAGACACCTCCAACACTTCGGCGCTCATTACGTTGTTTCCATATATTACAAAGAAAACATTTGCTAATCTTATCCCAATCCTGTTTCGCCGCCTGTGGCCACCATCTATCTCCTAAGATAGCGATCGTTTTCTCGCTACTATTTAGTGTACCAAACTGCTCTATGTCACAAAAGGGGGGGGGTGTACTCATGTCGTGCACGGCCGTAGTCATATGACCATAGACCCTCGCATCCCTACAATGCCGGGACGGAGCACGTTGGGTTTTCACCAACCAGGCACATTAGGTTATCGTTTTTCAGCCGCTCGAGCCACTCGGGAGAGTCCCTGCCTTACCGTGCTAGAGTGTTAGGCTTTTGTGCATTTAAATTTCGCAATATTCACCGCCCTTGGCGTTGCTCATTACCCTGCGCCGTAAAAATGCTGTGGGGTCCATTTTTGTTGAGTCCTTTTTTGAGACAGGCATAGAGCCACCCGCCGATGTGGTCTAGGTACACGCGGTAGCATTTGATAACAGGGGTACCCCCCGCTCCTGTATGTATACATCAGGGCTTGAGGTGTTTTACTGTATTCTACTTATTTTCTTGACATCGGCAGGGACCACCGTAAGCAATCGAGTCGTCGCACACAGAGGTGTGATCGTTTTTCAGCGCTCGATTTCTCGGACGACAGTAAAAAAAGGGATGCTAATACGTACTAAAAACACCGAACATGGGTTTTCGGGAACATCTGGTCGAGAACCATCCGAAAAACTAATGTTCGACTTTAACCCTTTTAGGACTGCAGTGCCGTTTTGGGGACAAGCCACTCTAATTCTAAGTAATTTGTCCCCAAAACGGGACTCCAGTCCTATCAGGGTTAATAGCATCCTCACCGTTTTCGATTATTCGAGCGCTGTTCTTCGCGTGCCTCATATAGACTCTGCGAATTGATATTTCTGCATAAATCCTCACATTAATCAAGACTGGAGACAAGCAACAACGCGAATGATACTCATTCGATTGCGATACTAACACAATTCGATAGTTCGAGCGCCGAAAAACGATCATACCCCAGCGCGATAACTCGCATCCTTACGGTATACACGAAGGACAGCAGTAAGTAGTGCACACCACATCTATCTGCCCACTAAACATAAGAACCGTTCCGTTCGGGCATTAGGATAGCACGAATAGTTCGTTTGGGCACTACGTAGCGAGGACGGGGGAGAAAACATGAAAACATTACAAGCCTTGCGCCGCGCGAAAAAAAGCCTGCCCGCCCGTCCGCCCCGCGGAAGACTCTATTCTAAATCCAATCCGTACGCTTCCGTGGTTTTCTGGTTTCGGAGTGCTTATGAGTGATCAACGTTGAACCTCGTGCTATTAATAGTAATACTCCGTACACAACAACCCGATGCAAGTCGACGAGGGAAGAAAGGGCTGAAGTCTTCTCGCGATAAAAATGCAAGGGACGAACCGTAGTGGGGGGGGGGGCGGAGAGCCTACTTGGTGATCCCAGATCTGAGTTACGACTAGGAAGGAGAGAGAAAGGAAGGGCGGAGATAATAAACGGAATGGGGGGAACAAAAAGGTCGGAGAGCAAATAATATCAGTAAGATGTTCGTATAGATACTCAGCTCGAGAGAATGACGTTATGAATATCTGGTTTTTATTGGCTATCGAGAAATCAGCCAACCATGGCTCTCTAGGAACGTACTAGTACTGTAGTTCCCGCCTTACGGCAGAGAAGGAGAAGCACAGCAGCAGCAGTGCTCATTCGGCTTTTGCCCTGCCTTTCGTGCATAGCCGCGCGCGGTCGTAGCCGAGGTACAGAAGCGAATGGCACGAGACTGCTTGCTGCTGTTGATGGGCCTAGAACATAGAACTAGCGTGGAGCTCACGGTACACCTTGTCGGGTAGCAAATACTATTATGATTAACACTAAAATACGAAATGCTAATCATAACCATACTAAAAATAATAAGCAGAACAGCCGAGGTTGAAGTTTTCGCCGCCCTATTCGCCCCTCCTCCACGTACGTAAGTAGTTCCTGGTTTCGCGCCTCCGACTCCAACTTCTTGCAGTTCATCTACGACGTAATCCTGAGGTAAATATATAATTTGCGCAACGCCCCAACCCCACCGCCGTTCGAATCGAAACCCGGTCTGCCCGTCCGCGAATACGAAAAATACATACCAGGGGACACCTGGTGTACACTGGTGTTAACCTGTTCAGAACTGAAAAAAAATGTCCTACACTAATTCCAAGTGATTTGTCCACAAATTCGTGGGACCAGTTCTTAAGGGGTTAAACAGCCGAAATTGAAAGTACTACGAACACCCTCTATTTCGCCAGCTCGCGTCCTCCAATTCCAGTGAAGTTGCTGGCTATTGCGTCTTTCAAATCTGCGTATATAGCTTCAACTTCAACTCCAACTTCTTCGTTCGACAACTTGAAGTTCGTATTCCACGTACGGAGCGTCACACCCCAACTCCAAGATCAAATTCAACTTGCTCCAAATCTAACTCGAACTTGAAGTTCAACTTCAGGGCCGAGAACTTTGAGCCATGCTTTGTAAGGCATTTCTCCAACTTCCCGAGTTAGTCTCCAATGTGACTCAAGGCCAAATCCAACTGCAATATCAACTACACTTCACTCCAAGCTCAACCTCAACTTGGTCGAAATTCAACTCGAACTCAAAGTTCAACTTCAGGGTGAGAACTGGAGTTGTACCTTGATGGGAAGCGTTGCTGTCATCAACTCGTGGAAGCAGAAAAAAAAACAGCATTCTGGCCAAGATACAAAATACCTGGTATCAGGTATACAAAACAGAGTGCCATGGGTTTTGGCGAATGTGCCAGTCGGAATATTAGTCGTCGGCACCCTCATACCGCCCATCCGCGCACATTTGCGGAAACTCAAAGGAAAATCGACCCTTTCTCGAGCTAGATTTTAACGGCGAAGTATAGGTCGTCGGATATCTTCCTATATAGCCCGCCCGCCTCATATTCACGGACACTCGAGGAAAACCAACGCCTCTCGTGCTGCATTTTACGGGCACAATAGTCGTCGGGCATCGTCATCACGGGGTGTCGAGACTCCCCCCTGGGTCAATAGCGGGCTCGGTCTTCGGCTGCAGAAGACGCTGTCGCAACGCCTCGAGTTCGCCCTGAGAGATCACAGTACGACAAGCGCGAACACAGTAAAAGCTGAGCGTCGAACCATGCCGTAGAACTCGCGGATGGCGGTTTACCAGTACGAAATACGAAGCATTACTAAAACAGCAAGAAGAATAAAACACTACAACTCGATGCGAGTCGACGAGGGAAGAAAAAAGCTTAAGTATTCTCGCGATAAAAATGCAAGGCAAGAACAGTAGTGGGGGAGGAGGAAGAGGAGCCTACTTTGTGACCCTGGATCTGAGTTACGACTAGGAAGGAGAGAAAAAGGAAGGGCGAACATAATAAATGGGATGGAAAAACAAAAAAAGTGGGCTAAAGTGCATCGCGAGGGTAGTTGTTGAAGGCCCTTTGGGTGGCTCACATCGGGGTCGTCCGCGGCTTCAATGATCAGGTCGTGGGCGGATACGTCTCGGACAGGCCGGAAGGATCGCTGGGTGCTCACCTGTGTGGACCAACGACAAAAAAAAACACCGAATGAATGAATCGACCGAGCAATCGATCAACGAACCAAGCAACATGTACATTGTACATCATCCAACTCAGGGTTATACGATTAGTTAAGTGTTTCGTGAATTGTAGAAATGATCAATACTACTGTAATTCAAGACATGAATTGGTTTTTTCACCTGCGAGGCACACGATATATCAATGAATCAACCAAGCAGTCGACCCATGTATCGACCAATCAATCAGCCATTGTATGGACGAATCAATTAACCAACCAGTCGTCAATGCATCAATCGAGCGATCGATCCATGAAACAACCAACGGGCCGACCACTATACACACCAATCAATCCACCAATACATCAATTCATTGATCAAGCAATCGGGGACATAATCTCCGCCTGATGTTCAGATCAGGACTCCAAACGGAGATCATATTGAGTTGCACCATCAATCCATCAATCCATCAATTCATCAATCAATCAATCAATCAATCATTCAATCAATCGATCAACCAACCAATCACTCGAGCAGTCGACCAGCGAATAAACGAATGCGTAGACCAAACCAAGCGATGCATAAATACAAAAATAATCGATGAATCAATCAACCATGAACATGGAACACAAAATAAAACAATCGATGACGCAATCAACCGACCAGTCAATCAAGCAACCAAAGTGTCAAGCAATCGAGCAACCGTTGCATAGATGAATACCCCAAGCAGTCAACCAATCAACGGCGATCGGTCAAGCTCACAGCGGTATAGCTACGATCAAGTAAGCAAGAAGGCAATTAATCGAGCATCTTCCACGTATCAGCCAACCATTCAGCTCACCAATCTACAATATCACCCCTACAACCAATGCTGAGATCAATGCTCCAAGCAATACAGATATCAACCAATCAATCAAATTAATCTACTTCAAGGTCCATGGATCGATTAACCACGAATATTACACCCTGAATCAACCAGGCAACTAATCAACCGGCCGCGGATTAGGCGTCTGTCAGTTGCGCTGGACCGGCCGAACAACTGTTGCTGCGGCTGCAGCTACAAACGAGGACACAGAACAACAGACTGGCCTACATACCGACCCAACGACCAACAGAACGACCGACCGACCAACAAACAACGGCTGTCTTTTGGTCGGTCGGTCGTGTTGGTCGTTCGGTCGGTATGTTGGCCAGTGTGTTGTCCTATTTCTTCGTTTCGGTCTGCAGCCGCAGCAGCAGTTGTTCGGCCGGTCTAGCGCAGCAACTGATAGACGCCTAATCCGCGGCCGGTTGATTTATTTTGTTGCCTGCCAGATTGAGGGTGTAATATGCGTGGTTGATCGATCCATTGACGTGGTTGACGTATACAGGCATTGTGTTATTGGTTGGTTAGCGGGTTCGTTGGTTAGCTGATCGATTGATTCGAGCCATAGGTCGCCTCGATTGGGTCGATTTTATGGGTTGCTTCGAACGGTTTTGTCGATTGCTTGATGACCACCAGATGCCCGACCGTTGCCTGATTGCTCGCTCGACAATTGACTGTTGAGTTGATTGACTGTCTAAAGCAGGGCAATCGTTGCCGTTCCCTAGGTGCTACCAATTTTGAAAAAAGGTTGGACGGAGGTAATTATTTGTGCCCGCGCCTCCGCCTCCCGCGGCTCAGTATCGCGGGCCTCCATCCTTGCAAGTCTTTCCCAGCGAGCAGCAACTCGTAGGTTCGTTGTTGCAGTGTGTTGAGCGAGGTACGGCGTCTTGGCAAAGCAGGGACATCTAGCCGAGCTAACCCAGAAACAACGCTGGCGGCATCTGGCCGCGAGACGCCGAAGAACCCGGTACTTCTACGAGAAGTCGCCGTATGTGCAGTGTTCCACCAAGAAATAGACCCATGCAATTGTGTTCACATTTCCACGTAAAAAAACAACATCAAGCAGACGTCGTCGAACCTCATAATCCTGCTACACAGCAGTATACAGGAATACGAGGACTCCAAGTAAATACAGTGGGGACGCCGGATGATGATGGTGCTCCGCCTTTTCTACTTGCGACACCCCCGGGAAAACAAGCTAACAACTTCCCGAACGGAAACCCGGTAGAGTTTAGTGTAAATTCTGCAGGAAATCCATTAATGGGGATTTTAAGGCTTGCCGGCATTACTTTTCGCAATAAGTATTTTTCTGTTGGGCTTTAGCCACACTCAGTATACCCGGTCAATTCGGTGCCACAAGAACAGGTATACACTACAACCAAGTACAAAACACACGCCAGGACACCTGTCATTGGCCGGCGTTACATCGTACCTGACTTTGGAGTGTGTAAATCATTGGGACAACTGACAACAATAACCTGCCAAAACAACAGCAACAACAAACAAATCCAACGACAGAACCACCACCAGCAACAACAACGACAACAATGACAACAACAACAACAACTACACCGACACCAACATGAACACCCCAAACAACCAACAAAAACAACAACAACCACCACTACCAACACCACCACCACCAATCACAAGGCGTGCCATGTTGAGCTTGTTGATCGGGTTAGACTTTCCTTTCCTTTCTCAAAATCAGTTTGTGGGGTAAGGTCATATTTTTTTTTGTCAAAACCAGTTGTTTGGGTTATAGGTACGGAAGAGACCAGAGAGATCTACTCGGGAAAGGAGCTTCAGAAATAAGGTGCACCTCAGGCGCAGCATGGGGTCCAAAAAACAAAAAAACGCCGGACAAACAAAACACGAAAACCGTACTGTAGCAAGCACGCGCAAAACAAAATAAAGCCCCCCAAGCCCAGGAAGCACTCACCGTTGCGAGATTGCTGGCCTTCGAAGTGTAGATACAAGCGTAGGTCGCCACCTGTTCCGGCCATTGGCGTACAAAGTTACAAAGCGTTAAAACGTAAATATATATATATATATGTATGTGAGGAAAAGGGAACATCGCCCCAACTCTCACCATGACACCTATCACTCGTGCATACCGGTAGCAGGAATATACGTAGTACCAACAGAAAAAAAACAAAGTCAGCAGTATAGTAGCTATCTTCAGGGACTCTCGCGCAAAACAAAAGACAGATGTACAGCTATCGCAAGGACTCGCGCGCGCAAAAACAAAAACAGCAGTAAAGTAAAGCCATCGCTGCGAGTAGAGACTCGCGCGAAACAAAAAACGGTAGTATAGCTATCGCATGCGACTCGCGCGCAAAAACAAAACCCAGCAGTTTTACAGCTACGTTTCGCTATGTAAATGTAGGAACTCGCGCAAGCAGGACATTAGTCACTGTCGTCAGTTAATGTGTGCACCTTGGTTGATTTGAAGAATTCGGATGATGTTTTTTTTTTTTTTTATCCTCCGTATATACTATATACGTGTATATGTATACGAAGTACGACCTCGTAAACTCGGGGTTCAGCCAGCACAAAATATGTCTCAATTTGTCAGGGCTGCACGGGCCGGATCAAACGTCGTGGGCCAGGTCGGGTCGGGTCATGAAAGGGTCACCCAACCCGACCGATGATGGAAATTTGACAATCTCCTCACCCGACCCGACCCGACCCAACCCGACCCGTGATATTTAGAATACCCTACCTGACCCATGATTGTCCTTTTATTTTTGGCGCGGTGTATACTCGAAATTCGCATTCGCTCGAAACAAAGTGCCACAATACATATCGTCTCCATCGGATGCGGAACAAAAAAACAAACGTCTTAATGTTTTGTACCTGGTACCGTACCAGGTATTAATTAATCAAAAGGTGGCACACCCCGGACATATCATCAACAGATCATCATCATAACATGAACCGGTCATTAACAGATCATCGACAGATCATCAACAGATCATCAACAGATCAACAGAGCATTAATTCCCACGTCATGTCTAGATATTTTCAGGCTGATGGCTTCCTGATCTGTATGATCTAGCCCATGTTACCCGCGTGGGAGCTGTGTACAATCTGCACGATCTACAGTCGGAGAGGTTTCCTGGGCTGGATCTGTACCATACAGATCCTTCACAGCATCCCATAACGGCAGGTCAGGAACTAGATGATCTACTGTAGCATAGAGAGATCGTGACCTATCTGATTACAGCAAGTAGACCCCTTTTTTAAGGGATCCCACAAGGGAAAACGGCATATAAGGAATATTATCTGATCATCTATAACCTTGCCTGTATCGCAAAGCGAGAGTCCTGGTAGCCGGACTTGAAGAGCTGCCCCCAGTCCGGGTGGAACTTGGAGTGGAAGAGGAGGCTGTCGTCTCTCAAGACGGTCTTAAGGCGGACCTGCTCGTCTTCCAAAGCCGAAAGCTCCGAGGCTGCTGCGGAGTTAGGACCTTCCTCCTGATCATAAAGGTGTGCACAAAATGAAGAGAACGAATTAAAATCAGTGCAAATGGAAATAAAAAGGTCAGGAAAAGGAGGAGATGTCAAAAAAAGAAACTCAAGAAGGAAATCGCGAAACGAAGAAGGGGGAGAAGATGGAAAGATCAAGACAAGGAAAAAAGGGAAACTAAACACGGGAATTAATTCATAAGAAGGAAATAACAAGGCAATACGAAGGAAGCAGCAAGAAAATAACAAGGCAAAACAAATGGAAATGGCAAGGAAACAACAAGGAGATACGTATACATACGAAAAACGAGAACAAAATTCCAGGTAGGAAAAAACATGAACATGAGATAAGTATACGAAACTAACCAAATAAACAAGAAAACAGCAAAAAAAAAAGGAATGGAGAAGGAATGCACCAGAAGCAAGCAGAGCCGAGGCCACCAACAATCACATGGCGTGTACGTAAACAAACAGAGGAACGCCAAAACATAATATTTGAGGGGCACCCGGTAAACAAGTAACCGAACTAAAACATTCTACCCTCGCCGTAAATCTACAGTAGTATCCGTTTGGACTCTAACTTGTACCTCAAATGGGGACTGTATTCCTGGCCATATACCGTATCAGGTTATACCGCTCATGCCAAAATAGTAGCACCCAGTGTGGCTGTATTAAATACACTTATTATAAATACGTCAGCTGTGAGTTCGACTGGTTGTATTATAATCTCGCAGCACAAGAATGCGAAAAGAAAAGAAAAGAAAAACAACAGTTTGGCTTTTTCCGTATCCAGCACGTTAGGCTTCGCATCGCCTACAGTAAGTAAATCTCCTCACGCTTTTGTGAGGTGTGTCATCTCCGACTCGAAGTTTGTGCAGCACAGAGCTTGTACGAGTATATCTCTAGCATGAACAGTCAGCACGGATACTGGATGTGCCGAATATCGACAGATAGACGGAACGCTCAAAAATTTAAGAACACACCCATGTATGAATTGTGCCTTGGTCCAGCAACCCCCTCCCTCCCCCCCGCAGGGCCCCCAACCAGACAAAATGGTAAGCTTACCATGGCTTCTAATCGGACGCGGTCGAGCCGAGCGTCCATGTTGTACTGCAGGGTCCTGAGCTTGTTCACCTCCACCCTGCACAAGGAAGAACATGGTTGTTGTTGGCGGCGTTGTGGTGGTTGCTGTGGTCGTTCTTGTCGTTGTTGTTTCGTCGCTGTTGGTGTTCGTGTCGTCGTTGTTGTTGTGGTTGTTGTGGTTGTTTTGTGGTTGTTTTGTGGTTGTTGTGGTTGTTGTGGTTGTTGTGGTTGTGGTTGTGGTTGTGGTTGTGGTTGTGGTTGTGGTTGTGGTTGTGGTTGTGGTTGTGGTTGTTGTTGTGGTTGTGGTTGTGGTTGTTGTTGTTGTTGTTGTTGTTGTTGTTGTTGTTGGTTGTTGTTGTTGTTGTTGTTGTGGTTGTTGTTGTTAATGTCGTTGTCGTTTTGTCGTTGTTGGTGTTCGTGTCGTATCTGTTATTGATACTTATATTGCTGTTGTTGTTGCTTGTTGTTGGTCCTGTTGATACCGCTATTGTTGTTGTTTTGGGTTGCTTTTTTTGTGTTGTGTTGTGGTTTTACATTGTTGTGGTTGTTGCTGTTGGTGCTACGTGATTGTGGTCGTTGGCGTTGTTGGTCCTTACAGTGCCGGGCCAATCACGGTTCGTTAAATGGGGCGCCGAACCAACCGCTGCTGGTTCACGGGGCGCCTTGTGACACCATACACCGAATGGCACGCAGTGCCAGGGTCAGCGACCGCTACCAAGGAGCTTAAGCTTTACGTGTAACAATCCACCAGGGGAGGACAAAAAACTGGAACAGAACAACACAGCGTATGCCTTACCGTATATAGCGCTTTTTTTCTCCAAAAATAAGTGCATCTCGTCTGGAGATATACCTTGAACGTCTTGACTCAGAACGTACCAAAGTGCACATACTAATACCAATAGCGCCTTGGTGTATCGACAAGCGTTAACCAGGCAAGTGTAAACCGGGGTATCTGCATACATTAGCTCCTTGCTCTCTTGACAAGTCGTTCAAACATAGGACATATCATCGACAGATCGTCGATTCCCACTGCTTGATCTGGGCATTTCAGGGCAGATAAAATCCTGATCTGTATGATCTGTATGATCTGTGTGATCTGCATGATCTGTATGATCTAGCTCATGTTGCCGGGTGGGAGCCGTATAACCTGCATGATCTAAGGCATGTTCCCTGGGTTAAATACGTACTATATACAGATCCTGCACAGCACCTCATAGCGGCGGGTTATGACCTGTCTGTAGATGATCTGTCTGCAGATGATCTGTCTGTAGATCATATGTCTGACGTGTGAAAGCGTTTATCGCGACGGCATCATCAAACCGAGGCATATGTATAAGCATAACGTAGCGCATTGCAGAACGGCAGGTTAGGAGCTAGATGATCTGTAGACGATCTATCTGTAGATGATCTATCTGTAGACGATTTATCTGTCTGACGTGTGAAAGCGACTATCGCGACGGCATCATCAAACCGAGGTATATGTATACGCATAATATATGTAGATAATATATCTGTAGATGATATATCTGTACATGATCTATCTGTAGATCATCTATATGTAGATCATCTGCCGGGCGTGTGCAAGCGTGTACCGCGACAGCATCAAACCAAGGCACATAAAACTAGACACAAAACACTTAGCGCATTGATCTCTCGATGAGCGCTCATTGACCTCACCAGCATCAAAAGCAGGGGCAGCATGCCTTTCCCACCTTCGTATATAGCCCCTTGGTACTCTAGATGGCAGGTACGTACATCGAGTCAGCATCAACCCAGGGTACACGCACACCTTAGCTCCTTGTTCTGTCGGTGAGCGTCCATCTCGCCGTCCAGCTCCGGAACGATGAGACACGTTCGCCACCCCAAGGTCCTCTTCGAACGCAAGATGTCCGCAAACATGTGGTCCCCCACGTACAGAAGCTTTGGCGATTGTCGGGAGAAAAAAGGGGTGGGGGGGGGGGGGGGGGGGCGTGCACGGCCGTAGTCGTATGGCCATAGACCCTCGCATCCCTACGTACTCAATTGTTGCTTGCCTTAGTCATTTGACCATTGACCACTCATCCCTTTCGAGACGGAGCACCGTTCCCAATACATTATTCACATTTTTAGTTTTTTGTTTTTTGTATCATCTTTACTTTCCAGCTTCTTCTGGACAACACAAGCCGTGGTCACAGGTGTCGTCCCTTTTTCCCCCCGGTAATGGGTATCGGGCATAGGGCACATACGCATACGGCATCCCCACTGCTCGTCGATTCCCATCGAATATTGCTAACTCCCGCTCTCGCGCTTTCCGCTAATAATCAAGTTTTACGCAAGAACAAGTCCCCAGTCGAGTATGTGCACTCGGTGTAATGGATTTTAGTGGTCACGAGGACCACCTACCATACGCCGGGTTGTTATGACCAGCCGTGACTTTCATTACCGGGGGAACATATATCGCAGCACATATAATCATAACCAAATATGGCGAGTAAAAAATAGATGGAATTTGCGTGTTTTCTAGGGTTCATTTTTAGGGTTCTGGTTACTGTCGCCCCCCGCCCCCCCCCGAAACATCCACACCAAAATCGTACGGTACTCGTAGAATAGCGCACACTCGTCAACGTTCGCGGAACAATAATAATAATAATAATAATAATAATAACAACAACAACAACAACAACAATAATATGTCAGGCCGTGTCTTAAACCCCCCCCGCAAAAAAAAGAACATTGGAACTCCCTCAGCCTTCTTGTTGACGGATGGGCTGTTCTCGTGATAACCTTTCAGAACTGGAAAAAAATATCCCACACTTCTTCCAAGTAGCCTGTCCCCAAAAACGTGGGACCGGTTCTTAAAGGGATAAAAATGACGACAAAAAGTGACGGTTACAGAAACGGCCACAAAGGCGTGATTGGTGGGGAGGGGGGAGTGTACTTCATTTCCATGCATGGCCGTAGTCGTATGACCATAGACCCTCGCATCCCTACAATGCCGGGACGGAGCGTGTCGGGTTTTCACCGACCAGGGGGGGGGGGGGGTACAATGGTTGGAATTAGTGCCCGAGTTACAACGGTTGCAATGTAACACTGTGAAGAGTCGTAAAGCACTGGCGCCACAGGGTTTCTACACGTAATGCCTTATATAGGCACTCACGCAGTTCGTACGTAGACGACGGCTGATAGCACCAAAGTTGTCATTTGGTTTAGTCGCTGTCCCGGGGTGAAAAAGGGATTAATCCATCGCCATGCTGTGATGGCTCTTCTGCCTCGAAATAGGCTATCGTCATGGTTTTTTTTTGCTCTCGTAACCCATCGCCAAACTTTGATTAGTTCCTGGGCTATATTTCCTCCTCAAAAAAGGCTTGTTTTTGCTCTTAATCCATCGCCATACTTTGATTAGTTCCTGGGCTATTCTACCCCAAAAAGGCTACCGTCATGCCTTTTTTTTGTATTTTTTTCGCCATACTCTGACTAGTTCCTGGGCTATTCTACCCCAAAAAAGGCTACCGTCATGCCTTTTTTTGTATTTTTTTGCCCTTAACCCATTCAGAACTGAAAAAAGTATCCCACACTAATTCTAAGTAATTTTTCCCCAAAACGGGACTCCAGTTCCAAAGGGTTAAGGTGTTAATCCATCGCCATACTCTGATTAGTTCCTGGGTTATTCTACCCCAAAAAGGCTATCGTCGTGGTTTTTTCTTTTCTTTTTTGTTTTGCTGTTATACCTGATCCCCGGAGGACAGGTTGAGCAGGTTGTGCAGGTGCAGCCAGTTGCCTCCCTGAAACACCTAGGGGAAACGAACAACGAAAAACCGGGGGGGGGGGGGGGGGGGAAAAAAAAAAAAAAAAAAAAAAACGGGGGGGGGGGGGGGGGGGGGGGGGGGGGGGCGAAAAACGAAAAACGAAAAACAAAATAGTAAGAAACGAAAATGAAAAAATAAATAAATAAATAAAAACGAAAACGAAAACAACGATGAAACGAAAAACACACAAAAAAAGAGAGGAAAACGAAAATGAAAAAACCAAACAACGAAACAACGAATGAACGAAGAAATAACAAACACGAGGAGAACGAGGAACGAGAACGAAACAACGATGGAACGAAAAAAAAAAAGCGAAAAATGTTGAACGATCAACGAAAGAACGAACATTGAGCAACGACATTAGAGAAACGAAAACGAAAAATGTTTGGGGGAAAAAACAATTGGCGAAAAAAAACGAGCGAGAGAGAGAAACAGGGAGAGAGAGATCTGTAAGGCCGAAAACGTCAAATCACTTTGACAAAACCTTTTGAAAACAAGCAAAACAAAAGGCACAACACGGAAAACAAACGAGACGTACGTACAAACGCAAAACATCATGAGACTATTGAAGACACGACGCAAAAACACTAAAAAACTTCAAAACACACAAAAAAAAAGAAAAAAAAAGAAAACTTCGAAACACAAAAACACAAAAACAATCGAACCTTCAAGCAAAGATCAAACAAATAAACAACAAACAGCAAAAAACTAAAAACTAAAAACAAACAGAGAACAGAGAACAGACAACAACGCGCGCGTATTTTGCCCGTTCAGCTACATAGAAAGGAAGTCGTTCCCCACACACCTTCCCCTCGGCCAGGAAATCCTCGACCGGTCCCATTATCCCGTCCGTGTTGCTAAGGCTCCCCGTATCAGTCTCCACTCGGAACAGCGACAGGTACGGCTCCACCAAGAAGCTCGGCTGGTCCACCACAGCAAATGAGGCGTTTCGGAATAGGCGGGGGGGGGGGGGGGGGGGGGGGG
>MEHQ01002894.1:7393-39238 GCA_008828725.1 Saccharina japonica | reverse complement strand
AACAGGTAGGTATCGGCACGGTGGCGGAAGCAGCGTGGGCTGGACAGACCTTGCCCCAGCTCCTATAAAATGGTTGGAACTTTTTTTTATCACTTCCAAACCTACCCCAGACCCACCCTTGGCCGCCTCAGAAAATTCTCGGAATGACGCGTGCTACGGTAGAGGTACTACGTTTTGGCTGATTGTGTTTTTTTTCTGGATGGCGGGACCTCCTTAACCCTTCTAGGACTGGAGTCCCGTTTTGGGGACAAATTACTTATAATTAGAGTGGATTGTCCCCAAAACGGGTCTGCGGTCCTAAAAGGGTTAACCCATTTTTAAGAACTGCAAAAGTTATCCCACACTAATTCCAAGTAGTTTTCCCCCCCAAAAAACGTGGGACCAGTTCTTAAATCCCTTAAGAACTGGTCCCACGAATTTGGGGACAAACTACTTGGAATTAGTGTGGGGCACTTTTTTTCAGTTCTGAATGGGTTATTAAGCGGTGAACACCCTAAATCGTCGAAATTTGATCATTGTGTCGAAATACGTTTCATTGTATACGTAAAAAGCCTTGGGATTGATTGCTCATCGGGTATATACGTATATATATACGTATATAGCACTTTCGTTTGGCCTCCAAAAAATCAGTGTTTTGACTACTGCAGGTATAGAGGTCCTCAAGCCCCCACCCTTGGAAGTACCTGTACCGCAGCACGCGTCCAATGAGGAAGATGCCTTTAAGGAGTTACTTTCAGTGCCGACTATCAACCTTTTTTTTTTCCAAGCGGAAACGAGCCGAAACCGTGGTCAACACTACTGCTACTGTAGTAGTAATAATAGGTAATAGGACCAAATGTTGCTACAGTAGTAAGAATAGGTAAATGTATAGCGTGTTTGGGTGCATCGTAAGGTCCCCTCGAATACTCCGGTAAACATTCCGTCGTCGCATGAATTCGTATATAGTTTGGGATCAATGAGGCCTCTCTGCTGCGATCAGCCGGAGACTCTCACCCAGGGCGACTACCCCCGCGTTGATTCGCCGGCAATCAACGCGGCACCTCGTCGCAGAGAGTAGTTACCCTGGTAAAATAAACAACTACATTCGGGGACCCACTTCATTCGTCCCCTTTTAGATCCAAAATTACTGCTAGTAACATGGGGTAAAAGGACCAAATATTGCTATAATAGTAAAAATGGTAAATATGACCAAATATTGCTAGTAAAAATAGGTGAATATATACCTGGTAGTTTTTTTACTGCACCGTAGGTCCCTATTTACTAGTGTTTACTATGGTCCTCCGTAATACTAAAAACAATGAATACTGTAGAAGTAGTACATAATACTGGGACCCGCGCGGGGGCAAGGCGAGGCGAAATCGGAAAAAAAAAATAAAATAAAACTTACTTGTTTCATGTTGAGCTCTCGATTACAGAAAATCTCCCCGCCGTCAACCCCCCCGCCGGCTCCCGCTGACGCCATGCTCGTCTGTCCGCGTCTCGCGCTGCCAGTAGCAGTAGGTGCTAACACCCTGGTGTGCCGGGTGAAAGGGATGGGAGACGGGGTGGGGGGGGGACGGGGAGACGAGGGAGGGGGGGGGTTTGTAGGGAGGGGAGGGTCGGCGGGTAGGGCGATACCGAAATGATGTGGGGGGGAGGGTCAGGTACTGAAATGGAGGGGGGGGGGGGGTGGTGCTACGTAAGAATGGGGGGGGGGGGGCTTACATGAGAATTAGACGGCGCGGGGGGTACCATGAATAGAGGGGAGGGGGGTGGTTACGAGAATAAAGCAAGCGCGCACCGGTAAGGAATCGGGCCTGAACCAAATTTTGGTTTGTTTTTCTGTTTTATCTGCTCGCCTAAGTCCGGCCCGAGCTTCTGCTTTGGGTTGGTCGAGGGGTTGAGACTTGAGACAGCTCGCTCAATCAACGGTTATATAACAAAGGGTCTTTTATCTAAAACAGGACATAGCTTACACAAAAACAATACGCACAGTTATCGCCGTTTCGGCCCCCATGGTTCGTTAAGCGCGCCGCCGATGAGTCCACTCGTCCCGGAAAACATGCAGGAAAACCAACCTCAATCAAAGCAAAGCAAAAAACACATCGTACATACAGTGATGTGAACCGAAAATAAAAATGGACTCGGTCGGTTTTTCGGTTTCTCACCGAAAAGTCGGTCGGTTTCGGTCGGTTTTTATTTTTAAACCCAAAAACAAAACGAAACCGAAACCGAACATTTTCGGTCGGTTTTTCGGTCGATTTCCCGGCTAAACTAGCCAAGTGGTCCACATTTCGAAGGGTTCGGTGCGCATGTGTTGGCATAATGTGACGAGATGATCGTGGTATGGTGTCAAGTGGCCCTCCTGCAGTACCTGCGTCTGCTGCGCCACACACGGTACAGGCCGATTTTTTTTTTTTTTTACAAAATAAAAATGGTACTTCTGTAGGATAGTACTCGTACGAGGGCACGAGGACACTGCTGATGTGCAGTCTACTACTGTAAATACGTAAATACCATGTACGTATGATGTAATGATAGATGATAGATACATCTTGCAGCATACAGCTAACACCATCAAGAACTCTAGGTTGCTGAAGGGGGGGCTGTGACTGTGCGTACCCGCCTCTGCCTCCGGCTCAAGGTCAGAGTCAGCACTGCCGCCTGAACCAGACATGGTTATTCTTCGTAGTCTCTCGCGATGCACTGTGTACCGCTGAACCCTGTGCCCTGTGCGACTGTTGTTGCTGCTGCTGCGGGCTGTGTGCTACGTGCTGTGTGCCGTGTGCGTATCCATGTCCCTACATAACGGGGTTTCCATGTAGATATGTAGGCGTTATTGACTTAGGGGACGAGAAAAAAAAACGACCGAATAAAACCGAGTCGGTTTTTCGGTTTCGGTTTATTTTGGCAACCGAAAAACAGAAAAATAAAAGTCGGTTTTCGGTCGGGAAAAAACCGAAAAAAAAAACGACCGAAAAAAACGATTTTCGGTTGTTGGTTCACATCAATGCGCACATATTATAGCACACCACGTCGTATCACACCACAGCACACACCACTCATCCAACCCACCCGAGGCACACTCTCGCATCGACTCGTAACCCTTTTCGTACTCCACTGCTGTGCGTGTTGTCTTCCCATTAAACCCGTTCTTTCTACCCAACGACGTCAGTACACCTAGCGTCTGTCCTGATTCCTAGTCAATAGAGAGATACACATTCTGTGGTCACAGACTACTGTGAGACAGAGGAAAACAAATCAAAACAAAAATAATCGCGACTGAATGGGTAAAGCAAAGTTAAATGCCAACGTACCGGGTACGAACGTCCCGGGTACGAGAACACAACGACACAAGCCATACCATGGGGGAAAAACAACAAGAAACAAAAGTACATAGGCCTAAACATGTGACTCTAATTCCAAGTGTTTGTCCCCACCTTGGGACTGTCGTCCCACTTTGACCCATTCAGAACTGAAAAAGTTATCTCACAGTAGTTCCAAGTAGTTTGTCCCCAAAAACGTGGGACCAGTTCTTAACCGGTTAAGGGGTTAACCCATCCAACCCACACTAGGGTATCGACGCTGGTTCGCCGGCCGCCTCCCAACGCAGAGAAACCCAGGCCAGCTCTACTTTCGTGACCGCATGTCGTCGGAAGCCTTTGCCGCATGCCCAGTTAAACGTTCAGGTTGACCAACCTCACTCAAAACGACAAGTACATGCCACACCACGCCACAACACACCACGAAACACCACAACACAAATAAGCATACCACAATCAAATAGGTTACCATTAGTAGCTTAAAACTACGCTACACCAGATCAACTTCATACCAATTCGCACCGAATCAAATCAAACTATGAATGAACCATACCAGGGTACCTGATACCCTACCACGTTATTACACCTACGCTACCTACGCTCTATCAGACCAAACCACAAAACACCAAAGGCCACACGAAACCCTGCCAAACCAGACACAACCGAACCCAACCCGATCCGGCTCAGCCTAACCAAGAGTAAACCACAGTGTATCTAAGAAACACGCCTTGCCTGCACCCAACAACTCCCGCCGTTGCTGCCCCAGACCTTTAAAACCCAACCCAAAACACTCCATCGCACTTCTGATAAACACGTGTCGTCCGCGCTGAGTGACCCCCGCCGTTCGTGCTCCCATCTCCGCCAAACCGAACCAAACACAAAACAAACCCACCCGGAACAACAACCAACCAAAGTAAACTACTACTCGACTGCAGTAGTCCAACCCGAACCACACCACTGCACCTTCAGGAAGAGCACCGCGTTCCCGTCCAACTCCCGCCGTCCCTGACTTTTCTCCGCCCAACTAAACCAAACGACATCTACCCATCCCACCCTCAACTCAACCCAACTCAACCCAACCCAACCCAACCCAACCCAACCCAACCCAACCCAGACCACACCACCTCACCTCTGAGAAAATCGCCTCGTCCGCGCCCAGCGACCCCCGCCTTCCCTGCTCCCTTCCGCACCCCCCCCGCCATGGTACGCCTCCATCCCTATTTGAGGCCGCGCCGCCACCATCACGGGCGCTACAGCCCCTTGAAACGCCTGCGTCCTGGCCTGGTGCGTCGCAACCGATGACGCTAGCCTGGCATGGTTGAATCTGGCATGGTTGAATCTGACATGGTTGATGTGGAAGCTCCGCGCGGGTCCGCCCAGCGCCAGGACCGTCCCGACTTTGATGCCGAAGCCGGCGCCGCTAAGCCTCATCCTGCTGCAGCTGCAGCCGCTGCTGCTAATGCTGCTGGGGGTGCTACTGCTGCTGCTGCGGGTGTTGCTGTTGCTGCTGAAGTTGCTGCTGACGATGATACTCCTAATGCCACCGGTGCGGCTGATGGTGATCGAAGTGGAGGGCGGTGGAATGTGGGCCGGAAAGAAATAATTGTGGCGGGGGGGAGCGTAAGCTTCAATCGTCGTATATATACAGCAGTATACCATGGTATTGATTTTTCCCGTGCTACAATACCATATCATCCGTGGGTTGGGACATGTTGACAGACATACTCGTAAAATCACGTGGAAACAGAAACAGTTATACTATTGACTACTGTACATGCATATCACACAGGCCCACACCGATCGTACCAGATCAGAGTGCGACAATGCGCTTGCAAACGGGGGCACACGCACGATAACACACGGCCACACCCTGTACATCACTACGTGCCCTGGTACGTAATCGTGATTTGCGGAAACCTATACGGGTCATCCAGACCCTGTAGATCAGACCTGTGGAAACCTGATATGGTATACTGTACAGATGATGCAGATACGTGAAGATGATCTGTGTAATCTGTACAGCTAATCTGTACGGTGATCTGTTCTGTGTAATATGTACAGCAGTGATCTGTTCTGTGTAATCTGTACAGCAGTGATCTGGTCTGTGCAATCTGCACAGCAGTGATCTGGTCTGTGTAAACTGTACAGTGATATGATCTGTGTAATATGCACAACAGTGATCCGATCTGTGTAATCTGTACATCTGTACAGCGATCTGATCTGTGTAGTCTGTACGAGTAGTGATCTGATCTGTGTACGGTAATATGCGCAGTGCCATGATCTGTGTAACCTGTACAGGGATATGATCTGTGTAATTTGGATGCAGTGAACTGATCTGTGTAATCTGTACGAGTATACAGTCAGCAGGGATCTGATCTAATCTGTACCAGGTATACAGCAGCTGGGATGTCCACCCTGTTTTGGTTCCCAGTTCTCCCAGCTCAGTTCTCCAGGCACTTGTACCTTGTACCGCTCGAACGCTGGAAAAACACGAATCATTCCATTCGCAAGAAAACATTTTTGGCTTTTGAATCGCACGTTCGTAAGACAAACGAGCGTATGATACGAGAACACCAGCTGGCCACACTCGACTACAGCTCACATACACAGTAGTAACAAGTCCGTGCGATGCACAGAGAATGCTGTGAAGCACAGGGCCTACAAAGCGCCAGCGGCACGGCACTCTTCTACTCTGCCTCTGCTTGTAGTTGATGCATATCATACGACTAGACCCTGCATATGGCGGAAGGTCTCAGCTCGCTTACAGGTCGGTATTCTATGCCATCGCAACTGGGTGCGAGCACAGCGAGACCGTTCGAGAGGGGTGCACTAGTGAGTGAAGCAATATTTCGCACCTGGCGGACCTTCGCAGGCCTCTTGGAACCAGAGCGGCTGATAAGCGAATGAGGATTCCTGTCATAGGAGATGGATTTCATCTCGTATACTCCGACTCCGACCGCGATGCACCGGGGTTTCACTGAATTTTAGTTGCATGTTTCGGTGGGATCCGGGGACTACCGGAGGCATGCGCTGAGAGCCTGCTGCACAACACACAGGAAATCACTAAGGACTGAGCATTGAGCGGAGTGTAAACACAAGCGTGAGCTCGGGTGCAAACATGAAGCTGGGTGGGGCTACTGCGTTTCTTGCCTGCTGCCACGTGCTGACTGCAGCGAGTGGGTTTATCACGTGCGATGTCTCCAACAGGTGAACCACACCGCATGTGACACGCGGCATAACGAGCACAACAAAGCAACACAGCATTATCAACCTCTCTTTCGAAGTTGCAGTACTTGAAAGTATGCAGCAACGGCCAGACCTCTCGTCGAGGCGAGACCGTTGCACCCCATAGCCATCGCTCGGGCTTGTGGAATCACGTTTACTTGGCGTAACCCGCAACGCTCCCGAGCCCCAATTGCCTCGTAAATACCGATACACCTGCTGGTCATACCGCACAGCTTAGGCTGAGAGAGGTTTTCATGTTTTGTGTGATTTGTTTCCCATGTTGACGTCTCAGCACTTACAGCTTACAGCAGTAGTAGGAGCACCTGCGTGATGAACCCACCCTCGGCAACGAGCGCTGTGGGCGCTCCTTCCATCCTCCCTGATTAGCGTTTGCCCCAGTATGTGGTACCCAACTCGTAGGCAGCATGCAACCGCTTATACCGACGTACCAGTACGTACGTACGCACGTACGCAAGTAAGTATAGATTGCTCCAGGAGACGTTGTGTACAGCGGCAGTCCAGGAGCAGTAAGTCGTACCTCATACGAAATACGTAGCTGTACCTAATGTCAGTAGCTGGTGCGGCAGTATCAGTGTCCAACGGGCAGCATGCAATCGCTTAGACGTTGCTTTAACTACTGCGGTCATGTACGGCTAACTGCAGCAACGAGCAGAGCAGCATGTGCCAATGGCCCACGAGCAAGACATAACTCCAGCCCGAAACCGAGGGACAATTCACTTTTTTCGGGACGAACTTTGAAATTTCTCAGCGGTGACGGCTATGATACGTACTCGTACGCTAAACCTCGTCGAGAGTCGTATGCTCGAGGCTGCGCACATCGGGCAGATAGATCATGATCTATCTATCTGCAGCAGATCATCTAGATCCTAACCTGCCGTTATGGTATATTGTGCAGGATCTGTATATTACAGATCCAAGCAAACACGTGCTATGTCATGCAGAGTCATGCGGCTCCCACCCGGCAACATGAGCTAGATCATACAGATCATACAGATCATGCAGATCATACAGATCATACAGCTCATACAGATCTAGCATTTCACACAGAACATACATATCATACAGATCAGGAATGTATCTGCCCTGAAATATCTAGATCATTAAGGGGGGATCGATGATCTGTCTTAAGAAATGCAAGGTTAAGGTTGGCCCAGGCCACACTAAGGTTGGCCCAGGCCACACAAACACATAAAAAGGTTCCAGCGTTGCTCGGAGTAGTATATACCGGTCATAGTTTTTCTCGTTGGTGGGCACGTATCATGCGTACTACGGTTAGTACTGCGATCCTGGTGTTATACGAACAAAAATTAACGAGTGCCTGGTGCCTGGTATCTACGACTCTGTCCCGAAATATAAGCACGTTTTTTTGTATTACCAGGTACGAGTACTGAGGCCGTCTCTTATGGGATTTTTTTTTAGGTTCATAAATGGACCCCTTTTGACTCGTCTGTTTGTGACTTCATTTTTGAAGTCTTGTAGCCAAGTGTAGTTTCTTATGGAAGCGTATGACAAAAAACTCATTATTTTTTTTTCGTATGAGGCGGAGACCACAAAAGACGAGAGACCACACACAAACCAAGTACTGCTGTACCAGGTACCAGGTATGATATTATTATACCTGGTACGTTGTATGTATACAGCAGCAGACAGCAGTGCTACTGCGACCGACCGTACGAAGCAGGTACCACCGAGATCGTACTCGTTCAAGGCAAAAGTTTGCATCGAGCCACCCCAACATCGCCCAGCACGTGCCGCCTCTCCGCGCGCAGCTCTTTCGACCCCAAGAGAGCGGTGACGGCACCTAGATGCCGAGCGTGCTCGGCTAGTTGAGAGCATCGTGTCGGCTCTGTATAGGGACAAAACACACGCTCACAGCAAGATGCTGCAGCAGCAGTGGTAGGATACGAGCTGCCCAGCGAGAGCTCGTTCGTCGATAACTCCTCAAGACGATCGACGGCTCACATGCACCTCATCGTCCCTCCCCGATGCCGTAGTGAGAGTTCCTGACTGACGGCCGGGCGAGGAGTGTGGGCTCGTACGCGACCGCTTCTTCAGTCCGTATATATAGCAGCTCTGCTCGTACTACTGGTGTGCCGGGGTAGATGTATAATCGTACGAGTGCTGTTTGTTTTACTAAACATAGTGTGCATATAAAAACCTTTACAAAGGATCAAATTTGAACTTCAGTTTGTAACCTCTGACCCTGTTCATTCTGGGGCACAGAATGAGTGGGGTGGCCTGGTCAAACTGATGTTCATATTTTTTTGTGATCAAACTTTGTCGTTTTGGGTTCCATAAGATGCTGTTTTTTTGCCCTTGGTCAAAAGGGGTCCATTTATGAACCTAAAAAAAAGTATCATAAGAGACGGCCTAATGTACAAAAGCTTCTTATATTTCGAGACAACAGTGGTATATATGTCGTATACGTACTACGTGAACGTGTACGTACAAGTATACGTATACAACTTGGGTGGTTCGGGATTGTGGTTGGCTCCAAATCCCGGGGGGTGTCCCCAAGCTGAAAGGGGAGAACACAGCAGGCGTTCGTTCCTCGCACCAGCTACGTGTTCTTATATATATACTTCTATACTTCTATTTGTTGTCCATCCCATTTATTGTCTTCGCCCTTCTTTTCTCTATCCCTCTTTAGTCGTAACTCAGATCCGGGGTCACTAAGTAGGCTCTTCTCCCCCCTCCCCACTACGGTTCTTGCCTTGCATTTTTATCGCGAGAAGATTTCAGCACTCTCTTCCCTCGTCGACTTGCGTCGGATTCCGCCTACCCACGCCACGAAGGCGCTCTCAGCAATTGGTTCCTTTTTATTTTTTCAAATAAAGTAAAAATCTCACCACGGTGGGATTCGAACTTGGGGACCAATGCCAGTAGTCTTCGAAGCTGACCACTAGTACGTACTATTAATAGTATAATAGACACCGGGCAAGAACGAAGAGCATGGAAAAACAAACTTTGGAAAGCTAAAGAAAGGTAAGCACGTAACCGCCGGGCAAGTGACCGAACGTTGTCATGGTTGCTGCTCTTCTATGGTTGTCTTTTAACCTTGGCATTTTACACCACTTGCTGTAGCGAAAACACACAACATCAGCCTCCGACCCACTGCTGTATTACGTATTACCCTGATGCCAAGTACCGGTATATCATACCGTATGTATGTATGTATTACACCTGGTATATACCAGTAGAGTTTACGACACAACCTTCCGTTTGTTGGTATTGACAAGTTCACGTACGGTTTCTCCCGCAAGCGCGGTCGCAGCCCTCGGTAGGGAGCGCTTCGAGCCATTTATGGCTTAGACCTAGCTTAAGAGAAGCACCGTGTAGAGAGAGGTGCGAGCGCACGTCGGGGCAGAGATAGCAGACTGCGCCACTATCAAAGCATTGCCGCAAGCTAGATGTCAGATTAAACTTTGGCGTGGCGGTGCCGTAGTTTTTCTGAAGGTATTGTTATATTATTACGTATAGATATCCGCACTAAATACTGCAGAGTGCAGAGGAGCAATACTCGTACGTTTGCATCTCTGGTATAGTAACCCAGCGATGCAGCAGTGCTTGCACGTATGACGCGCTGTGCACACCGCCCATCGCGGCTATGGCGCACTTGAACATGAACCCATCATGCTACCGCTGCTGTACGAGTTTGAGTACGTATTGGTACTATTAATATTAATAATATACCGGTACATACTTTCGAGGGTGTGGTCGAGGGTATACCGGTACACGGGGTATTTTTTTGGTGGGCGTGCCGAACATACCGGAGTGTCGGGTACCGGTGTTGAGGTCGTGCCGAATATACCGACGTTTCTGGTAACGGTAATGAAGTCGTACCGAACTTATCGAAGTGTCGGGTACCGATATCGAGTTCGTACCGAACCATACCGGAGTGTTCAGTAGGGTATAGCGGCCGTACCGAACCACTTCGGTAGGGAAAATACCCTCGGTACACCCTTACCGAAGTGTCGGGTACCGGTATGGAGGTAGTACCGAAGTTACCGAAGTGTCGGATGTCTGTGTCGATTTCGTACCGAAGCCTACCGGAGTGTTGGGTACCGGTATCGAGGTCGTACCGAACTTGCCGAAGCGTCGGATATCGGTATCGAGTTTGTACCGAACAATACCGGAGTGTTCGGTAGGGTATGGCGGCCGCACTGAACAAATCAGGGTAAATACCCCCGGTACACCCTTACCGAAGTGTCGGGTACCGGTATTGAGGGCGTACCGAAGTTACCGAACTGTTGGGGTACTGGTGTCAAGTTCGTACTGAACCTTGCCGGAGTTGTTCGGTACGGTAATGAAGTCGTACCGAACCTTTCCGAAGACTTATAAAGGCCCCACTACTGTATAGGGTACGCACCAAAGTGCACTGTGGGTATATCCCCCCAGTGTACTTTGGTGCGTGCCCTATACAGTAGTGGGAGCCGAGCAAATACCCCCAGTGTACAATAGTGGGGCCTATATAAGGCGGTACACGAAGTGCACCGAGATTTTGACCGCCTTATATGGGGTTCCTGCCTCATTGATGCCACTGTGTGAGTGCAGTTGTCCGGTCATGACGGCCGATTTTGACCGCACTGTATCGAGCGGCCGCCTTATTTGGTATACCGAACACACCCTTGCAATCGTGCTTTGCTCGATCATGTGAAACAACAACAGCAGTAGTAGCAATCATAGAAGAGGATAACAACAGACACCCACCAAATATCGAAGAAAAACCAGCACTACGAAGAAATTTAGGCTGAGGTCTTACGAGAGAAAATAAGAAATCTCGGGAGCCGTTTATACTGAAGTTTGTGTAGGAGGCACCCTCCCCCAGTAAGACATTAGAACTTCAGCCTGGGCCGGCATTCCTGTCTCTTACCCTCGGCGTCCCTGTTCTGCTGTATCCCCCACCCGTTACAGCAGGGCTGTGGGGGCACCAACAGGCCGAGGGCGTGCGATGGACGCAACGCGGGAGCGACTGGCAGAGTCAAGGTTGATAGAGCTGAGGGGGGGCAAGACGGTTGGGGCGAAAAAGGTGGGCGGACAGCTTCGTCCGAGGCACTGCATGCCCTGCACTACTGTCCTGCACTGCAGTAGCCTTTAGGGTGTTTTTCAAACCCCAATATGATATAAAACTAGACAAGGTATGTATGTACTACTATGTACTAAATATCTAAATATACTACAAGTTTAAGGGGGTCCGCATGGTTGTTTTCTGCAAAAATGAGAGAGAGAAGAGAGAGAGAGAGAGAGAGAGAGAGAGAGAGAGAGAGCGAAGTTGCGCTCGGGTCACGCCTTGGGGTAGCCATGGGTTATATATAGGGTTATCATGGGTTGGGTCGTGATTTGTTGAGTTAATCTCCTACGCTGGCCTTCGCTGCACCGCACCTCCACTGTCACTGCTGCGCTGCAACTGCACTGTCTGCATCACCCCCAAGATTGAAGACGCGAGCATCGTACGCACTGCAGTACAGCAGTACCAATAGCCTTTACCGTGTTTTCAGACCCGCAAACATGTAAAACCAGCTTTTAAAGCACTATTGAATACTCAACCAGTACAATTTAAAGGGGGGAGGGGGATCCGTTGAGGGTTACTTCTGGTATGTTTTTGCTCGAACTTTTTGCACGAACCATAAAAAAAACACTTTTTTCATACACGTACGTACTGTACGGCATTTGTATTGTACGAGTTGTCCCAGAAGGATAGTATAGGAACCAGATAAACTTCTTTTTTTTTCGTCATTCTTGCCTCGCTTAGGCTTTTCACAAATTTACTATTAATAGTTACGGAGGACAAGGCCGTAAAAAAAAGAGAAAACGACACCACACTCGTAGGAAAGTCGGAATGAAGAACAAACCGGATCGTTGTGATCACAGGACGAAATGAGCGAAAACCATTTTTTTCTCTTTTTTTCCCTTTTTTTGTTCCCTTTTTTTTAACTTGGTTTTAGAGACCCCCCCCTATTTTTTTTTCGCTGGTGGCGGGGGGGGGGGGGGGGGGGTAATTAAAAAAAAAGATGACTTATTGTTTTCTGGGATCACAACGGCCCGGTTCTTCCCTCCAATATAGGGGGGGGGGGTAGTGGGGTATCTGGGATTCAGATCCGCGCATACCCTTGCGGAGGACCTTAATAAATAGGGGACCAAATATTGCTAGCAAAAATGGGGAAATATATAGGTTTTTGTGTGCACCGTTGGTCCTATTTACTATGCCCCCTCCGTAATAGTATATGTTGTTTTTCTGCTGTCGGTGCGGTGCAGTCGGGAAGCGAAGCGTCATCGTCCAAGGGCAAGGCCTCCAAGAAATCGAAGAAGTCTTCGAAGGGGAAGAAGCCGAGTTTCATGGCCACGGTCAGGGCTTTCTTCGCATCGCTCGTCAACCCCCAGTGAGTTCCCGCCTCCATATCTCTAGTTTTTTTTCTTAAGTATGTGTTTGTGGGTCTGCATTCTCTGGTGACAAGGCGTATTTACGTTTCACACGTGAGACAGATCATCTACAGATAGATCATCTACAGATAGATCAGGTAGATAATCGATTTCCACTTCGTTCATGATCTACGAGGTATTTTGAGGGCAGATCTACGAGTTCCCCGATCTTGTATGATCTGTATGATCTAGCTCATGTTGTCGGATGGGAGACGTATTGACCTGGGCAGATCTACGAGTTCCCCGATCTTGTATGATCTGTATGATCTGGCTCATGTTGCCGGATGGGAGACGTATTAACCTGCATAATCTGAATGGCCTAGGACATGCTCCCTGGGTTAGATCTGTACGGTACACAGATCCTGCGCAACCTCTCACAACGGCAGGTGAGCAACTAGATCATCTAGATCATGATCTATGATCTATCTGTGGATGATCTAGATCTAGACCATATCATATATCTGTAGATTATCTAGATCACGATATATCTGTAGATTTTCTACTGTAGGTCATGATTTATGTGTAGATTGTCTAGATCATGATCTATCTGTAGATGGTGTAGATCACGATCTATCTGTAGATGATCTAGATCGTGATCTATCTGTAGATTATCTAGATCATGATCTATCTGTAGATCGTCTAGATCATGATCTATCCGAGGTGTGTTGAAACGTTTCAACCCCCATCACTCTTTGTGACCCTTTGAGAAACTGACACCCACATTTCTTCCAGACAAGTGTTTGTAAATATAGTTTGTGTAGTATTTATAGAGGGTCGGAAACCCTTTCCAGGGTATTGAACTGCACCCGTGCTCTTGCTAATAAGCTGTTGATATATACCTGGTAATAGCTTAATTTTTCGTGTGGGGCCTTTTTCGGGGTATTCTTATTGCGAGGGGGGGGGGCAGAGAACGCACGGAATCTGCGCGAGGAGCGTATGATATGATATTGTATACCAGGTATTGGTTGAAGGTTACCAAGGTGCCTATCAATAGTACCAGGTGTAGTTCCACCAATAATGCGGTACTTCCAACTCCGCGCGAAGACTCGGTCCGTCCTACGCCTCCTACCCCACGTATCCTGTGCGTACGGCTATCCTGTAAGATGGATCTACCCTGAGAGGTTTATTTTCACGTTGGCAAGGGTGTGTTGCACACCGATTTCAAAATAACAGCGTCGAGGTTTTCTTGGTTTCGTGTCCATTATACCACAGTGTGGTCGTTATTTAGCATTCGTTTTGTCGCTTGTCACATACAGAGGAATAGCACTGGTTGCCCGTATCGCTGTGGTAGGAAAAAGAGAAGAGACCTTTGTAGCAGTACAGCGTGTAGCAGTACAGTCAGTCAGTAGTAGTGTTGGTGTAGTAGCGGTAGTAGCGGTAGTTGGCAGCTGTAATAGTTTCATCGTTTGCCTTTTTCCAGGCATGTGCTTCACAACCCCCCCCTCACAAGGTTCTTAGCAGGATTCAGCTCACCCTTCATGCGACTCGCCAACACACCTCACGGCGCTTGCAACTTGAGGCAATGAATGCCTTTGCCTGGTCGTTGAAAACCCGACGTGCTCCGTCCCAGCATTGTTCATAGGGACGCGAGGGTCTATGGTCATACGACTGCAGCACGGCCATGCGTGACATGCGGCGTGTGAGTGCTACGGTAGAGGGGGTATGATTCCATGATTTTCAGTGCTGTGTTCTCTGTACCTCACAGACAAAATTGAACATTTTTGAAATGTTTTTATTGGTACGGAGTAACAACCGACGCCAAGGCGGCGCACATGGCGAAAAGCAAAAACAAAAAAAAAAACTTCAAAGCTTCTTGACCCATTCAGAACTGAACAAAAAAATATCCCTCGCTAATTCCAAGTAGTTTTCCCCCAAATTCGTGGGACAAGTTCTTACGGGGTTAAGCACGCAAGAAAACAGGGTACGCGTCACTCGGCGAGGAGTGGCTCTGAGCGGATGAAAATCGTGGGCCTTAGTGTGACCCCTCCCCCCCGTTCCCGCTCCTCTTCCCCCGCTCCCCGCCCCCGCGCGCCGCCTCTTCCTCTTCCCTTTCGCGGCGTTCAGCTTTGTTTTGAAGCTGCAAGCGAAACAGAAAAACCAGATCCACACGGTTCACGGATCAGGCTCCTCTACAGGCGCCGACGACGCTGCATGACGAGGAAGGGAACACTCTCTCCCCGCCGAGCCACAAAATTGCGCGGGTAGCTCAACAGGAAGAAGAAGAAAAACGCCTCCGCCCATATCTAGGCAAAAAAATCATGCGGTGGACGATCTTGCTGTACAATATCGTGCGGTGGAAGACGTTGGAATATATTGCGGTGGAATGCGGTAGAATATTGGCAGAATCTTCTGCGGTGGAATACGGTAGACTATTCTGCGGTGGATGGCGGTAGAAGATCCTGCGGTTGTTACGTATACAGGTAGAAGATTGTTCGGTTTCATGCGGAAGCAGATCCTGCCTTGGAAGACGGTGGGAGATCTTGCGGTGGAATGCGGTAGAAGATCCTTCTGTGAAAAAGACGGTAGAAAATCCTGGGGTGATCGGCGGTAGAAGACACTGCTGTGGAAGACGGTATCATAGTAGCAAATCCTGGGGCGGAGAACGCTGTGTAGAAGATCCTGCGGTTCAGCAAAACGTCTGTCTTTCAAGGGACTGGGGCTTGGATCCTAAGTACAACCGTAGTACAAGCAGGGTTTTCGTAATACTCTGGAGATGGCCCGGGTGGGTGCGGCGGACGGTGGAGTTTTTTGTTGTTGCTGCTGCCAACCCCCTGTACTGCTGCGCGCTGTCTCGCGTTTTTGCGGACGAAATTGCTTGAAATTAGGCTCGAGTATTTTTCAGCGTGTGGAGACAGAACCACTGCTGTAGGCTTCGCTTGGAATGAGGCTTGAATACATTTTCAGTAGAAAAAAGGGGTATGCTCGTGCATGGTAATAGCGGCCAGCGCTTGCAGCCTGGAGTTGTTCCCGTCGTTTCTGGGCGGAGGTTTCATTTACCCTGTCGCGTCTTTTTGGGAGAGAAGCGTTTTGTCTGTCTCGTTTTATGGCCTTGGAGTCGGCCAACTTAAGCTATGTGTGTATCATACGTGGTGTAGTGAGCATCTCGGGGAGGTGCGAACGACAAACACTCGGTAATATTTCATGTAATGAGTTTATAAAAATGCGAAAAAACAAAACAAACAAAAAACACATACACTCAAAAATATAGTTTGCAACAGTTATCGGAGTAGAACCAGGACTCTTGATTTTAGAACTACCGGATTTAATGCGGTTATCTTGGACGTGCACGGTTTTTCCAGGGTTGTTCGCGGGTCGGATCAAACTTCGCGGGTCGGGTCAGGTCGGGTAACGGTGACCGGGCCCGATCCGTGATAATTTTAGAAACTCCTGACCCGACCCGACCCGGCCCGTGAGATTTCGATCTTGCCGGGGCTGGCGACCCGTACGCTTTAAGGGTTCCCCTGCGTCTGTTGAGCGCGCGTTTCGATGACGGGGGTCGCACGGCAGCTTGTATCGCAGAGTAGGCGTTCATTGTACGAGTGACTGACCGGACCCCTTTCTCCAATTTTGTACGCACGGGATTTTCGTGTATTTCGTGTATTTCGTGTCTAGCGTGACGGCAGCGAGCGAACTTGAGCTTCTACCGGGGATTTGGTTGACGAAGTTGTGTATACGTGATAGAATCATCGAGCGCTACCCAAGCCTCATGCCTGTACCCTACCCACAGGCAATTTGGTTACTACTACCATCACGTTTGGCTCGATTGACTACCATGCGGTTGGTCTTCGCCGTTTTTTTTTTAGACGAAATTGTTTCCGCCATCACCGGTGAAATATGCATTTCCTTGCACCCCCTCGAAGATCTCTCCCTGCACCTCAAGCCGGCAGTGGGTCCCATATACAAGCTGTTTAGTCCTCGTCTCATAACTGGGCTTTGGGCTCGTCTCGTAGCCCTGTTGTGATGGCTGTGGCGCCGCACGGTGCTGCAGCCAGTCCCTTTTCGTTGACATATGGACACTGGCCTGTGGTGTGTAGGTATTCGCTTACTTTCAAAGCGACGGCCCGCTGCTGTGATCGCACCTCGCACAAGCTATCCGCGATGGCAAGGGCCGCCGTTTAAATGAGCATGTTCTTAACCATGTGTTTACGCTGTGCCCGCCGTCTTCCACATAATAAGCTACTACGAGTACTGTAGCTGCTCAAACCCTCCTCTAGGGCAATTTCTCGACAACGGTGACTCTTACCGCCTCTGGAAGTTTCTCATGTGCTCATGTTGCCGCGGGAAATATCTTCTTGGCGGTGGAACCACACGTTCGTCACCTTCCGCTCTAGTTGCCGGGTAGATCCTCGCGAAATAACAACAATCATCGCACGAATGGTAACGGGCGCAACAATCGCACCAGAGCCATACGTGACCTTTCATTTTAATCCTCGCGCAACAGCAACAAAAAATGACGAGTCTTCGCACCATCGCTCCGATGGCGATTGCGGGTTACTGTCGTCCTCGGCAGCATGATGACAACTCGCACCGCACCGGCTCTACGGTTAAGGCGCTCACGGTGTCTCAGCCTAAAAACTATGCACGACCGGCGCCTTCGTCAAACGCTGCCATACGGGCACCTGGCATGCTCTACGACTCCCCAAACAGTACGGACGACAGTCTAGATATTTGGTACCCGACCATCTTCCGAACGACGGCGGTATGTCAAAACTGCCCGTTCCGCTTCCAGCATGCTTGATATGTGCTTTACGGTTTAAGTCTTGCCCTATCCGCACCCACCCGCACCCTCTGGTCGCCAATTATGTGGGCACAACTTTGCAGCAGTTCCTCGCTGCCGGTGCCGTCTAAACCTCAACATCGCCGTACTCCATGGATCTACAGTGTTTGACTTTTTCGTGGCCCGTGTCGCGACGCGTGTCGCGACATGCCGCGACACGCCACGGACGCTGCCGTGGCACGCCGTGACACGTGTCGCGGTATTTCGCGACATGCCTCGGCATGTCGCGACAAGCCGCGACACGTAGGGTTAGGGTTAGGGTTAGGGTCACCGACACTCGCCGCGACACGTCGTGGGATGTCGCGACACGTGCCACGAAAAAGTCAAATAATGTTCATCCCTCTCGAGCCCTTTGGTTATTTATGATGCTAAATATATATATGAAGGCGTGCGCACCACCGTCAACTACAAGGCGCTCAACACGATCAGCAGCGTTGGCCAGCTCCACACTTTCCCCGACGAGCCGGGCATCGGACGAAGCTTTTCTCGCTTCTACTTCGTCTCTTCGTTCCTCTAAATCGCGGTTCACAAATACGCCGTCCCTCTCACGGACTTCTGCTCGCCTACACAATTCTCTGTGGAAAAAAATGGTATATATCACAAGGGAGTATATAGCGGCGCCAGGGCGGTTCGTCAAGGGTGGTCAACGAGGTTGACAAATGGCTGGATCGCGCCGCGGCCTACCCCGACAACGTTAGCCTCTTTGACCCCGCCCCTGCCGCCTACTTCCTCAACACCAACGAGTTTGTCTCGTGTCAACTGGATTACAACCTCAGGCTCTCCCCATCCAAGGCTAAACATCGGTGCCACGAATGCGGGTTTCCTCGACCACACCATTCCTCCGGCTGGCGTTCGCCCCAATGCCGACAAGGTAAGCGCGCTGGCAAATAAACCGATGAACGGGCACAGACAGGCGAGTTCCCTTCTGCCGGAACGACACTCAAGAGCATCCGACGAATCACTTATCTCCTGAAACAAAACGTCAAATTCACGTTCATTTCGACCATAGAAAACATCGTTCGTCAGCTTCTCTTAGAGCTACCAACGCTACAGGTGTTGCCTGTCTTGATTGGGAGGCCGTCGCCAACCACGTCTGCCCTCTCCGTATCTACTATGACGCCAGCATCGATAGTTTTAGAGTCAACCTTAGGCGAGAGCACAATGATATATTGGTCTGTCCGATCGTCTATGCCAGCCTCGCCACCCTCGAAAACGCACAACGCTAGACCCGCTCGATCCTCAAGCTGCCGTATCGTCTGGAGAATCAAGTGCCTACGAGGTCATTTTGTGGGGTATCACCTTCAGCAGTTTGTGCTATATCACTGGAAACCCTCGATACGACCGGTGGACACGACCCCTTGCATGCAACGATGGTTCTAATTCCTACACTGCTTGCAAGAACGCCCACGAATGTAGCTAATTTAGTTGTCAAGGGAAGTGCATCACTGGAAACCCTCGATACAACCGGTGGACACGACCCCTTGCATGCAACGATGGTTCTAATTCCTACACTGCTTGCAAGAACGCCCAAGAATGTAGCTAATTTAGTTGTCAAGGGAAGAGCTAATTCCTCCCCAGGTCATCGCTGCCTAAAGCAAAACGCGGCCGCAGCGGTCGCAGCCGTCTACCTCTACCCGATTAACAATGCATGTTCTTCATCGGTTTTCACGGTCTCTTTCCCTTTGGTTCCTCCACACTGGGTGCCAATTACAGTGGGGTAGGCTATAGCTCTCCATCACCAAGTTTCGAGATTCTCGCCAGCACGGTTCCCGAACGAGAATCCACGACGACGTCGATGCTTTACACGTGAAATCAGCCGGTTGAGCACCCTCGTCCGCCTTCGCACGAGGCTTCAGCTGACACTCCACTGTCGACACACGTGCCGCTGATGACTTCGTTGCTTCCGTGTTTGCCGTGTCCGTTGCACTCTCCCCTGATGGGGTGCCGGTACTGGTGCGATAACTCATTCTCCGGACCCTCCCTTACATTTATCTTCGACACAGCCATGCTGGGAGCAACCCTTGCTGCCTAGTCTGCACGTCGACGTTCCACCGGTACCTGTGCGGACACCATCCCCCTCCGCGCGCCTGCCTCATTGTCAAGCCTACCCTCTGCTCCGGATCCCCCCTCCCCCTCTTCCCATTATCTTGGACACGGCCGTGCAGGGAACAACCCTTTTCAACCCTCTGGACATCGCCGTTCCGCCGGCGCCTGACGGCCCCTCCGTTCGCTCGCCTCACCGCCAATTCTACCCTCATCTTCATCAGCCACCGTTCTGGACACAGCTGAGTTGGTGCTTGTTCCCCTTGCCTCCTTTGCCCCGATCATGGCTTCTCCGGACACAACGGGGTTAGGGCTCTTTTCCCCTGCCCTCGCTGTACGTTTTTTCAATTGATGTAGCAGATAGACACCCAGTGGATCTAGGCCCTCGGACGCTTTCAGCCTCGTCTCAGTCAGCCTCGCGCACCACCAGGATCAGCCGTGCAGGGCCAGCCGTGCTCTTGTTTCGAACGTGGCCAGGGCTCCGCCTCTTCTTCCTTCGTCTTGGCGGTCGCACATGCCCCCCTGTTCTTCTGCCGGTTATTGTTCCAACCCCAAGGATCTACATTATCTGCCTTATTTCAGCACAGGTTTGTCTTAACTCCATGGCTGTTTTTCAGCAATCGCCATGGCAACTCCATGGCAACTCCATGGCGTTTCCATGGTGACTTAATGGTGTTGTCATAGCGACTCTATGGCTACTCCATGACGACTCCATGGTGTTTTCATGACGACTTCATGGTGTACCCATGGCGACCCCGTGGCGTTTTCGTGGCTACTCCATGGCGACTCCACGCTGTTTGCATATCGAGTCCATGGCGTTTCCATGTCGCCATGGCGGCTCCACGGTGTCGCCATGGCGACTCCATGGAGACACCACGGCGCATCTACGGAGCCGCCATGGTGGGTTCAGAGCGCGACGGAGTCATCATGGCGCTATTATGAAGGCGCCATGAAGCCGCCATGGCCGGATTACGACGCCACGGCGACTCCATGGGGCCGCCTTGGTGAGTTCAGAGCGCCACGGAGTCGCCATGGCACTATTATTATGGAAGCATCATGGAGCCGCCATGGCGGGATCACGACGTCATGGTGACGCCATGTAGTCGCCATGGTGCCGCCGTGGTGACTCTACGGTGCCACCATGGTGGGCTATATGCGCCATAGCGGTGCCACGGTGGCGCCAACGTGCCGCTGTGGAGTCACCATGGCGCTTGAACCCAGGCACGAAGGCCCCATGGCGGCACAACAGAGGCGCTATGGCGGGCTGAACGCGCTATGACGACGCCACAACGCATCTATGGAGCCGCCATGATGGGTTCAGAGCACCACGGAGTCGCCATGGCGCTGTCATAAAGGCGCCATGGAGTCGCCATGGAGTCGCCATGGAGTCGCCATGGGGTCGCCACGAACTCGACATGAACACACCATGGATACGCCACGGAGGCACGACGATAACACCATGGAGTCGCCGCGGAAACGCCATGGAGTCGTCATGGAAACGCATGGAAATACCATGGAGTCGCCATGGCGACGCAATGAAGTAGCCATGGCGACTCCATGGCTTTGTGCCATCGTCATGTGACAAAACATTCGGATACTGTACATAACCCCCCAACTCCTACCCTCCGTCGGAAAGCTCGTATTCCGCAAGCCACCGTGGATTCCGCGCTTGATTCCAAACCACCGGAGCCTGCTGCAATCATGCTGGACGTATCCCACCCGGACATCTCTACGAGTTATCGTCCGCTCGCACCGTTTGGTGCCCCGTCGTAAGTAGAAATCGAATCCATGAATCGGTCGAGCGGTACAAGAGCCTAAACTGGGCACGCAATCGACGCACCGAGCCAGCCTGGGACGACGTAATCCAACGTCTTGTTCTTGGTAGTTCCCCCATCCTACCCGGCGACGTTTTTCTACTACTCAAGCCCTACCAACAACTATCACTGTTAGACGTCCGAGCATTGGCCGAAAAAGAGCGCCTTTGCAACGACGACGACGAAATTCTGGGTTTAGTTCGAACGGTCGCGCCTCCGCCCCAAGCACGGCCTGGTTAACCATGGGGACGCGTCGCTCGTCTGTTGGATGACAAGAGTTTAACCCGAATCAAGGCTCCGCTGCTAACGTGACCGTGACCGTGGATCTTGCAAGCCTTCCGCACGAAAGGCGTCCTGCCACCTCGGCATCGTCCGTACTCTTTCTATCGTCGAGAGCGTCTACAGGAGTGGGTCGGCATGAGCCCCCGCAAACGCGGTGATGGCCCCGCCCCTGCCTTAAACACCAAGCATGCAAATCACCCCTCCAGACAGTGCGTTGGACCATCGTCCCCACCTTCCTTCTACCAGGGCTCGGTACCACCACCGGTGTCTGTTATTTCGTCCGGCTCCCAATCACGCGCCCCGCGGGAACACCTACACCCTACTGTTCAACGACCGTTTCATCCGACTTGCGGACATATACTCCGCGCTCTCCGCCGAGTATAGGCGAACGGTGCCGCCGACATGGTGGTCAACCCATACTTCTGTCCGTAGGGCTGTTTGGTCAGCCTCCCCTCCGACAACGACCTGCGATTCTGCTCGTAGGTTTTTCTGCCTGCATACAAGCCACACGCTGGATGCGCAAACACGGCTCAAAAGTGCCTACCACCCCAACGGAAACAATGGCGTTGAATGTGTCAACCACATTTTGCCTCCGATGCTTGCGATGGTCGTCAACGAGCGCCAGGATGGTTGGGATGCCCATTTACGGCACACCGAATCCGCCTACAATAGTACTGTCAGTACTGCCACCTGTTCAGCGCCGATCGAGGTGTACATAAACCGCCTCCTCCGACTCCCCCCCTCTGGATGTTTTCGAGCACCGACACGTTCGAGCTCGCCAGAGCCTCGACTCGACCGCAACAAGTTGTGATACGGTGACCTTGTCGCCTACCCTCAAGGGCGCTCCTACGCGCGGGTGCGCGAACAACATGCTCTCACCTTCTCCCGCGTAAATCACTGTACGTCTGCGCTACCTGACGCGCTCCGACAAGTCCCAATTTCTTCCATCGGCGTAAGCATGTGGATTTACAACTCTGCGGTTATCCTTCGTCAAGGTGTCAAAGCCGGCGCTGACGCCAGGGTTCTCAAAGCCGCAGCATCAACCAACTGGACTGGACACCACGGGGAGCCGAATTTGATCAAAGCAATACCCCTTCCTACCGTGCTCCCCGCAGTCACAGAAGGCAGCGCGCTGAGACACTGGCACATGCCTCTTGCGTATGAATGTCGACGAACTAGATAGAGCTGCGGTTCAGGCTCGAGCGCAAATATTTCATAAAGGGGGCACCGACACCGTAGGCTATTCAACTTCACCACCACCAGCTACGGTGGACAACGGAGGGGGAAGGTCAAGGGGCTCATCTATTATTGAGACACGTTGTCGGACGGATAGAGAGCGCATTGCATCGGAGCCGTTCTTGATTGGTGAGGTACTACTTCTGCTTGAGAAAAACTTCACGGATCCGCTTGTCCTTCAATGCCTCCCTCACAACCGCTCTTATGTTGCCTCATATTCGAGTATTATAGCAGTAACAACAAGGGAAATGCTAGCGAGCGACACAAAGGAGTCACGAGCTTCACGATATCTTACGTGACCGTTTTCGCGTTTCTGATGATTTGCTTGTTTTCCAAATACCCACCCGTGGTGGTGCAGTTGGGAGAAGCAGCGGCGCATGCAAGCCCCACGATGGCACCGATAAAGACGCTTCACAACACATCCATGTCTTGTACCGCTCAGGGCGTTTTCCTGGCCGACCAGAGCGAAATACAGACATTTCTTTGGCAAAACGATGATTCAGTTGACGTTGGGGTAAAGTAAGCGCGCCGGGTTAAGAAGCACGACATGAAACCGCACCAACTGTAAGGATCAAGTGCAAGACCTAAGCGCCAAACACACCATTTGGGATACAGTAGTGCTACACCAAACACCTGGTAGCAGTACTTACGACGTCTGGCGTTAGTTGTGTGTGCGTTTAAGCTCATTTACGATATTGTTTACAGTAGCAAAATCACGACCCGACCCAACTCGAACCCTAGCCCCGACCCTAACCCCAACCCCATAGCACGGCTCGATCGCCGCACGTCTTTAACCTCCAAATAGCTGTACGCACGACCCCCCTACCTACATCAGAAATTGTCTCCATGCGTTTTTATGGTGGTGTGTTCCGATATTTGAAAGCACGGCCAAGGCTACTGTCAAGTGCACCCACCCGTATGTACCAGACAACAGATTTCTGGACCGCTCTATAGACACTCAAAACTTAAATTCACAGGCATCAACAAACGGCGAACACAAAGATTAAACGGACACCAACACGAGGAGAACAGCACATAGGCAACGAAAGGTGCACTAAGCGAAAACGCGTGGGTGGCACGGCGCGCGCCATCAACACCCCCACGTCGTATACGAGTGTGCGCACCGGGTGGACCCGCCCTAGCCTTTGGGCGACGTCGCAGAGAACGTCTTGCAGCGCCAAACCGAAACGCCCTATTCACGACGGAACGTGTGCCAGAACGTCCTTAAGAGACTTGACACACCATCGAAGGCGTTCTTCACTACCGCATGCCAGCGTGGGGATACCTCCTTTTCCCCCGGTCAAGGTATTTGCAGTTTTCCATGTCATTCGCTGCAAGGGAAATATTGGACGTACACTAGCCTATCTACACTAAGCCTATCCAACCTCTCTCGATACCCACGTTGGCACGACATGTATACATGTGAGCAGATTGACGAGGTGAAGCCGTTCGTTCTTCGTCACTCAGATATCTTGTATCAGCAGTGATACAGTAGTTTCATACCTGATATACGACTATCAATACAATATTGTTGGAGGGCTAAAACACGAATGTTCTACTGTACTGTATATTACCAGGTATGTACCAGGCACAGAGGTGAGAGGTATGCATGCAAAGTCGACGTGGATTGGCCTTGCTTGCGAATATCAGCAAAGGAAGAGCGCGGCGATAAGTCGTTGTGTCGAGACATTTGTAAACGGAAGTAGCAGCGGAAAAAAAGGAATCAACTACAGTTACGCGCGAGGCTCTTTTCAGGAGGTGGGGTGGTGGAGAGGTTGTTCCGTACAGAAGGTCTGAACGTTTCAAACGGGAGGATACGAATCTAGGCCAACGGCTTGATGGTGGTCATAAAGTCGGCACCCAATGCAATCACCTGGTGGAGGTGCAGGTGGTACCCCTCTATCATAGCGCGGAAGAGTTCCGCAGGTAGCTGAGTCGGGGCCAAGACCACTTTCCCATGAACGCTGTGTACCGTGCAGTGCTGTGTTCGTGGTATGCGGTAGCTTGATACAACAGGTACGCAGCCACACCAAGCTCGTCGAAGCTCCGGTACGGAACACCAATGCCTCCAGCTCGTCGCTTGGTGGACTGCAACCTCTCCCACCAGGCTTGCTTCTGCAGGAAGGTACGCGGTCGAGGTCCATGATACATGTTCCACAGCTCCTCGCGCGCAGCCGCTCTACGGGCATCCCTTTCCTTGTTGACGACATCCAGCTCCAACATCAGGTCCTTAATCATCTGGTGCCGAAGCAGTTCGCTCTCCCCTGGCATAGCACTACCCCTCCTAGTCGTCGACCTCGGCACTACTGCCGGCTGTACCTGCGGCTGCTGGAGCGCCGGCGTTCCAGCCTGCGGCACGTTGCTGTACCCCGGTGCGTAGACGATAGTGGGCTGGGCAGTGAGGGGTACGAGCCACTCTGGCCCAAACCAATCTGCGGCACTCCACCGCCCACACCGTCCCCACCGAGCTCCACCTCAGGCAAAGCAACACCAAGCTCCACCACCTTAGCCTCAGCACCACCAAGCCCCACCCCCTCAGGCCCAGCCACTCCAAGTTCCACCACCGCAGCCTCAGCAAAACCGAGCTCCTCGCTACACTCGTACTTAAGTGTAGGCACGGTCACCTGTTTGATGCCCTGCACTTTACACACGCTAGCGTTTGGCAAACAACCAGATATACGTTGCTGATCGATGATGTGCTGTCGTGGTCAAGGCCTCGGGACTTCGCATACATGTGCGTGAAGCCCTGATCCGCCAGGAGAAGCCGCTTTAGTTGGGAGTAGCTACAGTACGTATTGATAGTTGAGAGCCGCATTGGGCCCATTTTATCATACTTGTCGGCAAAGAAAATCACACCAGCAGAAGAAGCGGTGGGGTGGGAGGCGAGGCGACAAACACGGCAACAACACATGTAGGGTAACTTTGTGGAGGGAGTTGGATACCTCGTATGAAATACATGCAGACACTATTGCTACTGTAAACAGGTGGCCGGGTACATTATATGGCTTTTTCGTGGCAGTGCCACGGTATTGCCACGGCATTCCACGGCAACCCGCGGCAGTGCCAACAACATGCCGCGACCTGCCATGGCATGCCGTGGCAGCCCACGGCATTAGCCATGGCATACCGTGGAACAACAGCCACACAGCAAGCGCTACGGCAACAAGCACCACGGAAAGCCCCGCGGGACGCTACGGCAAGCCTCCCGGCAAATGACAAGGCCAACGGCACGCCACGACAATGTCCACGGCACACACACAATGGCGACCAACGGCAATGCCCACGGCAAGCCTGACGGCAAGGCCGGCGACAATACCCACGGAAATGTCCGAAGCAAGGCCCAGGGCGATGTCCACGGCAAGCCCCACGGAAATATGCGCGCCAATATCCGCGCCAACATCCATGCCAAGCCCCACGACAAACATCCACGGCAGGGCCCACGGCGATCTACACGGCAGTCTCCACACCTGAACCCAACCTGTGGGGGAGTGGGATCAGTCCCAGGTGAGATCAGCGCTCGTTGGGACCAGGGGACCGGGTGGGCCTCCGGCGGCTCCTGCAGAGAGGACTCATTTTATTTCGGCACCTTGTGGGCGGGGTCAGGTGCGAGTGGGAAGAGGTCCGGGTGGAATCAGGCCCGGGTGGGGCCAGGGCGCCGGGTGGGTATCCGGCAGCTCTTGCAGACGGCATTGCCATGGCGTACCGCGAACATTGCCTTGGGACGATGCCGTGGGGTTTCCCATGGGGCTTGCCGCGCGGGGTTGCCGCGGATGTTGTCGTGGGGCTTGCCATGGACATTGCCGTGGAGCGTACCATAGGCAATCCCGCGGGTATATCCATGATGCTTGCCGTGGAGAGGTTGCTGTGGCACCCGCCGTGATAATGCCGTGGACAGCCATGGCAAGTTCCACGGCACGTGCCGTGGGCACAGCAATAGCATGTGCCGTGGTTGCGCCATGGCCGATGACAACCGGTGGCCTTGCCGTGGCAAGCCGCGGCTTTCCGTGGCACTGAACGCGGAAGTGTCGCGACATACCGTGAACACTGCCATGGCCGGCCTTCCAGGACCATACGTATACTAATTCAGTGGCATGCCGGCATGCCACTACAAAGTCAAATAATGTGCATCCTTGACAATGTACCAAAACTCCACAACAAGATGTCGACAACCTCTCAGTTCGGTACGGTGTGCTACATTTTTCAATGTCTCCACAACAAGGACTATTTTACGCCCACACTGTGCAAGGGCACAGGGGGGTCTCGGTCACCTGTGAAGACGTATCATACTATTATCAATATAGCAGTACCTGGTCTACGTACTGTATGTGTAACGCACGCGGGGCTATCATATGTAGCAGTAGCCCAAACCCACACAGGAGCAGCGCGTGATGATGCTGTTCACGTAACTCATCTGCCACAGAAGCCGGTTGTATTCCTAGTCGCCATCGTCTCCAGATTTCAACCACTTAACGGTTGGCGCGCCCCCCTTGACTTCTGCCCTGAGCACATCAGGTAGTATAGGTCACTCGTCCGTCTGCCAGTTGCCCACCTCATCAAACACGTCGAAGTAAGACCCACTGGCTTCCCAACACAACCGACGTCTCATACTACCGAATGGCAAAAAAACTTGCCTCCTCTCCGGGTCCCGCATGCCGCACTTCCTTTACTACTGCTGAACATATGATACAACTGCTGTTCCTGTGGGAAAGATGCCCGCCCATGCATCATTTGCAGCGTGCAGCAACTGATTTTTAGAAAGATCTGCAGCAGTCTGTCAACGGCGAGAGAGAACCTGATTCTGCTGAGCGATTTCTCAGGTCCATCTCCATCCCTGAAGCCCGGTTCAAACACGCCATCCATCAAATGCAAACCCTTTTTGGGCTGCTGGGGGGTACGTTGTTTTCGTAATATTGGTCCTCTCTCGTGCTCGCTGTTGGCTGCGTTCCGCTTGATTCGACGGAAACAGGTGCGACCTTTGCCGACATCAGATGTGGCGACCGGTGTTTGTGTGGACGCCGACCGCAGTTGGCTAGTAAAACAGCCAGATGTGTGGGCAGTACCGTTGCTTGTCTTCTCACGTATTTAAACCTCAATGTTGGTCTGTTGTGTTGGTTGTGTCCCCCCCCCAACAGCAGCGCCGGTACGAGTATGTAATGCTACCAGCAGGTATTTCGGTGTGTGTCGTTGTTCCGAGTCCAGCTTGGAGCTCGCCTAGCTTCGCCTCTGCGGAGGCACTGCTGTCGTTGTGTACACGGCAAGACGATGCTGCTACTATGGTCGCCCTTTGTCCCTTCTCCGATTGCTGTGCACGCGTATATACTTCCAAGGCTTTTGTCCTGTGGACGGAACACAACATTTGTTCTGCTGCTTGCTGTTGCTGGAATAGGAAATAGGATTTGTTTTCGCCGTGTAGACTTACCTGATACCAGGGCATGCGACTTCAGGCCAGGCATCGGAGTCAAGGGACAAGACAACCCCCCAAGACAACCGTCCTATTGGGCGTTAGGCACCCTACGCCCCGCTCTACGCTGCGATTGCTCACCGACACGCTTTGGCTGTGGCAGACAAGGTTGCACAATAGAGCACACAAATAAATGCACTGCCCTGTTGGGCAGCTTTTTAGGTCAATTTCCGCTCAATACACTGCTTGCTGTACACATATGGCATACATATGATACGTACAGCAGTACGAATGAACCTGGTACCCAACAGCCAAGTGGTACCTGATCGCGAGGTCTTTTATCATAAACATATCGTACCAGGTACCCGGCACGTACCAGGTATCATATACCTGGTACCGGTACCTGGTACCTCATCCTGGTACGTACCAGGTTCGAGTATCATGTATATATTCGTACATATCATATCATACGTACGACGTACTGCTGCTGCTGTTGTGCTACACGTACTCTGTGCCGCAGTCAGTACGTCAGTACTCGTATAATACGTAGTACGGTAGTAGCACAGGACACCTCCAGCTCCAGCATTACGAAAACGAGCAGCAAGAAGGGCAGGTTGAGACTCATCACAGGAAAATAAGAAATTTGGGAGTCATTATGTTGAAAGTTAGTGTAGAAAACGTCCGTTCTCAGCTAAGAAATCCGGCCTCGAGCAGCTTTCCTGTTCTCGTTGCGTATGATACGTATACACTGGTTGGTGTTCGGTGTGTGTGTGTGTGTGTGTTCTTCACATTAAACCTTCCTTTCTACCCGTCGACATCCAGCACACCCAGTGTCCGTGCCGATTAATCATCCTAAAAAGGTACCAGTTCTGTGGTCACAAAACTACGACACAGAGATACTACGCTCAGTGCAGTAAGCAGAGCAGACAATGCAATGCCATATACGACAGGCAAGACCTACCCTGCTAGCAATCCAGGTGCATGCAAGAGAAAAAAAGAGAAAAGAAAGAAAAAAGCGAAAAGGAAAAATAATAGAAAGTAAACATACTGAAGCAAATCAACAATCAAGCAACCAAACAGCAGTAGGGGTCGGCCCCCCAGTAAGGCGGTGGTGTGCCTTCAGAGCAATATGACCGCCTTATAGAGGGATGCCGCCTTATTCGTTCCAGGTTATGAGAGCAATTCCTCAGTCGCGCCAAGCGATTTTTACCGCCTTATATCGGGATACCGCCTTACCCAGACCGCCTTAATGGGGGACCCCTACTTGTACTACTGTACATATGTGTACATATACCTTGGCATATGATGCTCTTGACTGTTGTCGGTCTGGCGTGATAGGTCAGGTACGGTATGCCCCTCTGCCTTTAGCGCGAAATGTCTTATCTGTTCGTCTCATTATGCGTCCTGCCAAAAACCCACGTACCCTGGCGTTACTTGTGCGTGTAGTCTGACCCTAATATCTTGCTTGGTAGTCATAACATCTTGGCCAGTGAACTCGTGAAAGCGGCAAATTTCGTACCATGTACATATTTACACACACGAGTGGTGTACCCACCCCGGTACAAGCCAATGTTATTGGTCTTGTCTCCAATTTCGGTCTTGTCCCGCCTTAAGGCCACGGGTGATCTTATCCACCCCCCCATCCCCGGGTTTCCGGGGGACTACGACATTATCTAGATACTTTTTTCGGTGCCGTTGGTTACGCCGCTTTTTTTGCGCCTTGTATTTTGGTATTTTGAACCTTCGACTGGTCCTTTCGTAGCAGATGGTCCTTTCGTCAGCTTGCTGTTCCATCTGCAGCAGCTTGTGCTTCTCTCTCGCCAGATTGGCCGTCCACACTCTGTCGACGGAGGGCCCACACCTCGACGCTGGGCTGCTTGCCGCAAGTGGTGGAAATTTCTTAAGACACGAGTAAAAATTTTGAGACAGAAAAAAAATCAAAACAGCCCCTCCCAAGTGAACGTTTGCATTTCACTGACGGAAGGGGGGCCGTATTAATCAGGACCTACCGCACACACAAAAACCTATATATTCCAGTATTTTTACTTAGCACATTTAGTCCTGATTACCACGTTCCCCCGTATTAGCGAACAGCTATGATACAGGTCCCCACAAGCCACCGCTCCCAGGAAATTGAGCCACGCCCCTTTTTTGTGATGTGTGGCGACATCGTCGTGTGCACCAGATAGCTCGTAGCAGTCGTAGGCAGCCAGAAACGACTCACGAGGTGCTTTCGTGTACTCGAAGTTTCCCAGCCAGCAGCACAAAAATATACACCAAAATCGGGGAATGTTTCTTTTTTGCGCGGCTGGCCCTAGTACGTAGTACCCTGACTGCAGCAGCACCCATGAAAAACGTTTTTTTGCCACAAGGTTCCTGCTTTTCTCGCGGATTTTTTTAATAACAGCGCTAAGCTGACGTAACCGAAGAAAAGCCGGACAGGAAAATTACGATTCCGCTAGCTAGTAAGTTATTCGGCTCTAAAAAGGACAAAACATGACAAAAGAAAAAGGACGAAAAAAAAAGGAAGCCGAAACGTCGAAAAGCCCTGCATTGTTGCTTATTCAAAGCGCCGAGAAAAAACGTTGCCAGGTATCGTGTTTGAAAATCCCTGCATCTACATTACGTCCAAGTCGTTTGTGAAATTTGGCAAACCGCCCCCTCTCACCTTCTCGGCAACGAGTTCCTGGGAGTTCCACCGTCGCCTTGAAAATGCCGTTTTAAGTCTAAACCTGCGATAACACTAAAAATGGTCTTAAAATAGGGTGTACAATGTCATGCACGCGATTTTGCTCGTGGACCTACACAGCAGTACACGTTTAAATGCGGCATTGTCCATACCAAAACAACAGAGCAAAACACCGCTGTGATCATTTCTTGGTTATTTTGCATCACTTGTACTTTTCAGCCCAACGCGTGGCAGGTTTTACTCGTATTACTAGTGGCTTTTTTTTAGACAAATTGTGGTCACAGGTGTCATCCCTCCCCCCCCCCCCCCCCCCCCCCCCCCCCCCCCCCGTTCCTACCCCGGGGGGCCAAAGTAAATAGGGCCTATGGTACACACAAAAACCTATATATTTACCTATTTTTACTTACAATATTTGGTCCCTATTTACTACTCGTATTATATGGTCCTCCGTGATATTCGTGTATACCTGACACGTTCGATTTTGCTACGACGTACTCTTGTCGAAGAAAAACCCGCGATATATACCCTCTTTTAACATATATGTCAGGCGCTTACATGAAGTTCAACCATTGCAGTTATAGCTGCTAAATGCAGCACTCCAGAGTCCGACCAATGCGCGAAAGGGGGGGGGGGGG
>MEHQ01002489.1:0-66634 GCA_008828725.1 Saccharina japonica | reverse complement strand
ATTTAGAGTTTGGCGTTGTCTTCAATAAACCAATACGTCAGGTCGTGTGGCCTTCCTCCCTGGAGCATTTAACGTTCGGTTCTATGTTCGACCAGCTATTGGAGGGGACCAAGTGGCCATCGTCCTTGCGACAACTGACGGTTGGGGGAAACGACCAACCGATCCATGAAGTCGCGTAGCCGGCCTACTCACACAAGAGGTTGCCTGGGCGTATATTCAAGCTCCACTATCATAACGGATACCGGTGCCTTGTACAAGACTGCGTTGTGTTAGGTGGCGCTGTGTTGCTGAAAACACAACGAAACAGGCGTCTGGTTTGAACGCACTTTGCTGTGTTTTAGGTTGCATTGGGGGGAATAGGTTGGGTTTCGTGCCGGTGCAAAGAACACGGATGCGTGGGTGGGGCTGTGTGTACGTGAATCCAGTGGTGACGCTCAAGATATGTCATTGCGGTTTGATTGGGGTGTGGGCCGGTGTTACAGTAGTAGAGGGGTCGCGTTTTAGGTCCTGATATTTTCAGCCAATCAGAGCCACTGGGTCTAGTAACTACGTACCATATCTCTTTGCAGTACAAATAATATTTTTCAGCCTTTTCGTATTCGCCATACGCCCCACTCCCACTGGCCTGTTTGTTACTACTCTGCGACAGCAGGGTCGTTCTCTATTTTCGATGTTTCGTGCGATGCAGAGCCACTGCCGGGAGTGGCGCAAACGCGATGGTACAAATGATGGCACCATACCCCCCCACCATAGCATCAGTCTGTGGTGGCCTTTGTGATGGGTAGCGTTAGGTTGGGTTGGGGTCAGTTTGGTTGACATTGGGTAGAGTTTCGGAGCCCAAGGTTGCGTGGGGGGTTGTGTGCGTTGGTGTGTGGCTGGGTGGGTGGCTGGGGTAAATGGGTTAGTTGGTGAGGGGGTCAATTGGGTCGGGTTGGGTTGGGTTGGGTTGGGTTGGGTTGGGTTGGGGTTCGGTGTTCGGTGTGTGTGAGGTCTGGGGTGAGTGGGCAGGTCGGAGGGTGTTGGATAGTGGGAGGGTAGTAAAAACACAAGAGGTTTCGATGGCGTTGGGGTTTGGAATACTTTCGGTCGTGGATTTGAGTGCAAACACATTTGTTTGTTGATATTGCTGTGTGTTGTGACATCGTTTGCGATATTTTAGGTGCCGGTATCTCGTTGTGTTGGCGTTGTGATGTATTGGTGTTGTTGTTGGTCCAGAGTAGGAATGCCATGCAGTAGACGTATATAGTTGCTGGGGCTGTGCACAATTCATACAATAACGGTGGGAAGGAGGAGCCTGATCGATATAATGCTTGTTCACTCGTTCCCACGGAAACTCCCCATGGAAACCCATAGGGACCCGCGGTGACCCACAGGAAAGCTTTGGTTCACCATGGGTTTCCCACAAGAAGCCGCGGTTCGATAGACATTTCCCGCGGGAAACCACGGTAAGCGAACGACGAAATCCCGGAAATGCGACAGTATGTTGTCCTGTGCGGTATCCTGGAGCTACAACGAAGTAGCATCCTCCACATGTTCAAAACATGTGGAGGTGGTCCAAGTACCATTTTTCTGCATCCTATTCGTGGAGTCCCTTGGGTTGCCGAGGTAAGTCCCATGAACTTAACAGAGGACTACCGAGGAAACTAAACTGGAAATTTCCGCAGGACCCCGCGGGACGTCCGGCGGAAATGCCGGGACTGAAAGTCTCGCGGGATCATATTTGTTTATGAGGGGGAAACCGTGATATCCCACGGGATGCCATGGGATCCCGCGGGGGCTCGCGGGAACCCACGGGATCCCACGGGTACATGTTTGAAGTCCACGGGACACCTTGGGTTCCCATGAGTCGCCCCATCGGTTCTCATGGGGTACGCTACCGGCCGCTATGCAGCACTCTGGCATTCCCTGAGTTCCCACAGGTTCCCGCTGGCATTTCCGGCGGCAAATACGAGAATCAACCAAAGATGTACAAAGGGAGTACGACTTAGTGCACAGGTTTCCTTATTGTATTGATTTTTCCCTTGGACTCCATATTTCGAGGAGTGTTGTTTGTGAGTGATCGACGTTGACGCTCAGCATGCATGCTACGGGTGGTGGCACCACCTAATTATCCCCAAGCCTCCTTGTTTAAGGATATCTGTACTATTAGCAAGTCAAAAATTGTCTGCGTCAGCAATATGCACACTAGATCCCAACAGTGCACTGATTCAGAATATCCATCACCCCCCCCCCCGCCGCTGGTCATTGGGCTCCACCGGAGACGCCCCAGCCGGGAACAGCTAAAGGCGTTCTGCTGGAGGACCCAGAGTTACGTGTCGACGCGATTTCGCTTCCCTGTGAGCAATAAAGCACGTTGGGTTTGGGCCGTGTTTCAACGGCAACTGGGTGTTACGTAGACAGGAGAGGAATGAGAAAAAGTGAACCATGTGGGTTTTCTGGTACGGGGGACCGCAAAGCCCATGCCATCTCTTGTTAAGCTGATTTCGCCGATCGAGCTCGCTCACGGCCTGCCCTCCACCCCTCCCTTTCTCTCCCTTCTATCTCCTGTATTGCGTGCCCTCTCTAGGCGCTGCGTACTTTTACGGGTGTCTGTTATTTTACGGGGCCTGGTTGTGGGACGTATATACGTACATCGTTTGAGCCGTAGGTCATAGGTCATTGCACTGGCATCACCGGCAGCTCCCTCCGCCAGGGTAATGCCACTATGAGTGCAGCAGTACTGGCGGTACATTCTGGACTAGGGCCCAGCCTTACTAACGCAGTTGCCCGGGTACGAACATAACTGAATTACCTGAAAAAAGCGGACTGGGCTACCCTGACAATCATGTCACTACGTCACCCCGGTAAATTGCCTACCTGCGTTACCCACGGGTACAACGCTACACATGAACTACGAGGGAAACGGGATGAGCTATGAGCTACCCTGGAAAACATGTAATGTTGATATCCGGCTAAAGACCAACTGAGCTACCCACGCAAAAGCCTCCTGAAACTGAATTTGCCAGCGTAACGGGAAACTCAGCTACAGCATCCGGGCAGCAAGTCACTTCAGCTGCTCGGAAAATAGCGTCTTCCAAATACGGGGGACACTACTAGTAATAGTAATCAGGGTCCATCACATACACAAAAACAACTTTTAATACGAATATGTTCCAGTATTTTTACTAAAAATACTTGGTCCCGATCACTACAGAATGCCCCCCCGCGAACATGCGGGATTAGCCTTGTGACATATTCACAGCAAATATACCTGGTATAAGAAGCGGCACACAATTGATGTTTGGCGGCGAGACCCAAATGCGAGCGCCATAGGAACCCATACCACCCCACGGGATTTCACGGGACGTCAAATGGGACTCTATGGCACCCTCACGGGACCCACCGGGACTGCCCACTGGAACCCCATGCGACTTCCCGCGTGATATCCCAAAGTGTCCCGATGGGATGTTCCTTAGTGTTTCATATGGTATCGCGTTGAAGGGAAGATGCTTGGATACGGTGAAAAATAAATACTTATCAGACACCTCTTGGGAAACGAAGCATCCGGCAAACCCTCCGTATCATGTGGCGCAACGCCCATGACGACCTTTACGACGGCGTCGCGGTAATGCGGCCTCGCCACCTCGGCTATGCCTTGGCGAGATCGGTATTCCCTACAGTATGTTTGACGCAATCCATACCTTGCTCGTGCTACGCCTGCCCGTAGCGGCTGGCGTTTCTCACGACCGAACAAAACACGAAAGTGCGCGCCACATCAGCAGCACCGCAGAAGTGTCGAACAATGCCGGTGTGATATTGTACGTACGCACGAGCAACATGAAAACCATTGATAACAACGATGATGCTCGCACATCGGTAGACGACGACCAGCCGTCGCGGTAAAAGCAGACCGACACGAAGCCCAGACGCGTCCGACGTCAACCCCTTCCATCAAATGGAGGCCTTCCTCACGATTAAAAAGACAACTACAGTAGTACCACCACAACCACCATCACCATGCTTCGTATCGCCCCGCCGATGAAGCATTGCCTCAGAATCTTCCCAACGGGCCAGGCATACTGCATTAAAAGCGTATGAAATGAAAATACAGTACGTATAAGGGCGTGAACCATAAAACGGTACATCGGACATCTATCAATAGAAGCTCCTTACATGGGCTGGCGTTTTGTGTGTGTATCGTCATGCCATGGTATGTGGGTGCTTTGGTCCAAGGAACGGTATACCAGGTACTGTAGACTGCTCTATACTGCTCACTGCTTACCACACTGTCTGGAATGTTTCATATATTGATGCTACTTATATTCATGGCCAAACGGTCCGTACATATAACGTATGGGCAGAGTGGTGCCTGGTACGCGGCGTACTGCTCTCTAGTGGTTGCTGTATAGTGTGCTGTTCTAGCCCTTGCTGTATGTAAGCTCTCGGTCCAAGCAACCGTCGCCGCTCAGACCGCCTAGGGCAAAGACAGCAAACACGAGGTAAAGTTCCTATTGTGGAGGGTTTTCCTTGTGACAGCAAATGGCGTCAAACACCACCGGTTTACGGTTTTACGGCTACCGCCCAACCTACAGTAGAAGGTATTTCGTGGACCAATACGTTTCTACCACGCGCGATTACGGACTACGCGTCACTGTACCTTCTGAGCGGATGCGTGCGAACGCGGCTCTACCATAGACTGCTGTGGGTGTACACAGGCCAACGTCACCGACCTCACTGAATAACGCAGCAGCCCTATACTTATTCCAGCACGATACTATCTGCTGACATCTGCCAGAAAGGACCGGTAACGTCACCAGCTGCCACAATGAGACGGAACGTGCAAATAATTGGCAGCGTATACCCGACACTAAGGTAAATCACGTGTTAACACTACAACAGTAGCTACAAAGCAGCGAAATATACCCAATGTATACAAACAAGCAGCAGGAAAGATCATCCCTCTCCGCCATATGTATTGGAAGGTGATTTGCTGGGATGGGGGAGAGGCCACGACACCTGTGAAGCGACGGCTTGTTCATAACACAGCTGAAGGTATAAACTCGTACGAGTTAACCTGGAAACTGAAAGGTGACGAAAAACATAAACAAACGCCTCTTTTGGGGAGACCTCAGCTTCGCACACGGAAGGGAGCCCAACAAGGGGTTTCCTTAACTAATCTGGCAGTTCCTTATGATGCCGCCCTGACTTTGCACAGCTGGAGGCAGCGTGGCTGCCACTGCTGTTATTGGTACCGTTGTGGAGGGTTCCTCGATAGGCAAACTAAGCGACGGTGCCGCCCTGCTAATCGCGCTCTGGGGTGATGATTCCACAGTAGTGGCAGCATCCCTTGCCTCGGGTCTCAAATTGGCCATCTGCAGGACAGCGTTGACGAGTTTATCTCCAGCAACAACACCTGCCCTGTTTAGCCTACCGCCGTCCAGACACCCCTGAAGGACGATTTTCGTATGACCTTGGCGTACGGGGAATTGGCCGTAGTAGTCGACCACATGCACTGGCGAAGCGGACTGTGTCTGCGAAGGGAGCATGGAGACGACAAGCTGGCCCCCCGATGACCCCGCAGGCGGTGAAAACTCGAGCGACGCACCCGGCAAAAGAATGAACTCACTTGGAGTGGTGGCTGGCCGTAGCTGATATCGTGTTGTGACGCGCTCCCTGCCTGCACCGTACTCAGCCCCGAGGGAAACACCGGCCGCAGCGACGGTGCCTCCAGCTCTGTGGCTGTCTCGAGCCATGTTGTCAGTGTCGAAGGATGTAGGGACGAAGACAAAGTACGCCTTGACATTTGACGCGTTTCCCAACCCGATCATGCCTTCCACCCTGCACACATCTGTGCGAAAGGGATCAGCGGGGTTGACCACGGCCGCAGCCGCGAAGCAGGTCAAACCCTTGACCGCAGCACGCAAGAAGCATTTTCCCGAATCGTCCACGTGCACTTTCGATTCGAGTTTGCGCCAGCTGCTTGCTTCAAACTCGCGAACTAGCACCTGTCGCTGGAATCACAAGGACAAGGAGACACAGAGAGGACGGCATGCATAAGAGAAAAACGCGAACCACGCCTCGGGTCTCTGCGTTGCCAGGATAACGTTCAACACATCCTTCAGATCATCAAGATTTATATTTAAGGATCTAAATATTACAATGGCAGATAGTTTCCTGGTGTGCACCAGGTATCAGGTATGCCTTAAGACGTGTTGTCGGAGGGAAGCCACCAAATGCGCAAGCTATACTGTAGCAAACTATTTCCGGTTTATAAGTTTGTACCGTACATACCCTGCACAGGTAACGGCAGTTTAGGATCCATATAAGCTACAGTACATCATCATTTGTCCGACTTGTGAAACATCCGTTGGTCGATGCGTCACAAAGCTTATCGGACACATCTACGACACCCATGAGCCCACCAGCTTAGGCCAGGAATATGGTAGGGGGGAAGGTTCCCTGCTTTCACTGCCCGCTTTAGGGGCACTAGCGCAAGCTTCCCTGCACCTCCCTCGAAACCGAACTTGACGCCTCTTTCATCTTTCATGGCTGCGATAGAGACGCCCTTACCATTTCCCGAAGTTGCTCGTTTTGAGGGAATCTGTGCTCCTCCCACAACCTGACCTTGACATGAATTGAAGTCTATACAACCCGATAAATGATGCCATTGCCTAGGTACGTATCTATAGAAAGGCAGGCAGCGCCAGATACATATGGTATTCCCAGTGACACAGTGACATTGGGTACTAGTTCTCCAGTCGGGGGTCTCCGTCAGTCCAACCCTTGTGTTACCAAAAAGTGCTACATACCCCTGTCGTTGCGGCTCTAAAACAAAAAAGCAAAAAACTAACTTTAGGCTTGTAAATGAGAGGGGTTACAGTAGACACCAGAATAGAATGGCGCTGAACCCGCTACAAACTATACTTCGTAGCCATTACACGTACGTGCTCGCCCTGCGTACAAACCCGGCCTTCGTTTCTACGTACACAGCCATGGCCTGCCGTTGTCGTCCTGAAGGGCGACGGCAGCAGTATTTTAAGTATGTGTATGTAGTCTAAATCCAAGATTCAATCGATTACGGTGAACACAGGCGTGAATGGCGTCGTGAATCGAAGTTTCCGGTGATGACGATTTTAGTTGTGCACGAAAACACACCTGATATTGTTGCGGGATCGCTGCGGTGGAAGGAGCATCTCCCACAAAAAAATCCAGAAGAAGAGGTTTCCCAGAAAACCTGATTCCCGAGGGCTGACAGTCGAGGACTGTTGTCAAAAGATAGAACTTTCTGTCGTTTCTGCATTTGACCACCTGAGCTAGCTCATGAACTGTGATCGGCCCGATGGGGCGGTCCAGGCTGTCGTCTTGTATTGTGATGCGGAGGCCGCGCGCTCTGGACCGAAGCTGCGTTGATCGCGGGTCCAGGCGTTTGGCCAAAATGAAGAAACTTGGGCCCCGTGCCTAAGGTGGGTAGACGAAAAAAGCGCGCACGTACAGGCGTGTCTTTCTTCAGTATCAGGTGCTATGATGGCGTTACACACCAGGCATTGGGGTAGTCGTGAAGGAACAGAGACTGTGGTAATATCATACCGGTTTATGTTTCGTACAGTAGTGTCTGCCGTCGCGTTTACTGTCCAGATCAACTCGAAAGCGTCTTCACACCCAACGATCGTCTGGACAAGCCGTGGTTACATAGCATTCCCACTCCTGCTCTGCTGGTCGAATGGCATCGATGACGTGTGCTACGATGATAGAAGTACCGTACATTTATTTGGCTGATTTTGTTTCTGAACGATCGGGCTCCTCAACTTAAAATCGTCCGGTTTTTCATGCTTGTGTTGAAATAGGTTTTCATCGTTTACGTAGGCCGTGGTATTTACTGCTCATCGGGTCGTAGCGCTATTGATTTCCCCCCAAATCAGTTTGTTTCCCTTGATGTTAGTGTAGAGCGCCTCAAGTGACCACCCTGAGAAGGCAAAAGCATGGCGCACCTCTATCATTGCATGCATCCGGTGTTTTCTCCACTCCCGCTCTCTGCCGTTGCAGGGAGATGACGAAAACAAAACCAAGAAACAACCCTTTGGGTTTTGCTACACCATGGCAATATTTCAAAAGAGATGGGATAGGGGAGAACACACAACCGACCATCCGCCACCTGATACAACGCAATCGGCCCCTGCAGGGAGTCACAACCCTCCGAGCATGACCATGGGCACCACAATTGCATATTAGACGCAACCCCGCTCTGTTATCCAACGAAGACGACAATGGAACCTTAGACAATATGGAGCGAGTCGGCGGCAACCAGGATCCGGGGCAGAACATAAACGCCAGTGTCGGGTGCACGACCCCGATGGGCTCAAGTTCGCCACGGCAGCGGTTGTGTGTCGTGCCCGGGCCCTGGTGATGAATATGTGTATCGTGTCATGGCAGCCTCTCTCCCGTGTTGGATCGTTATGGGTTGTGTTAAGTGTCCCCCTATATAATTCCTGACGGGCTTCATCGCTTGCCTGGATGAGGATGTACTCGGCCCTTGGTGTGGAATACACCCGACAGGAAAGAAAATAACGGTAGAATATAATATTACCGCAAAGACACGGTGTGGGGTGAGTCTAATGGCCTGGAAACTTCAACATACCCCATTGGCTATGCTGGCACAAAAACGTCAAATAGCGCACATCGCCATCCGTCTGCGCGGCACCGTGCGACCGATGCTGTACTCATCCTATGTGTTCGACACTTCCTTGCTTGCCTCCGATTTAAAGCTCAGTGTTTTTTTCAATTCGGAAATCACACACCAATATAACAACTGGGCTGAATCCTACTACAAGAAAACTGGGGGATGCACGCCAGGCGTACCCTGACGGCCACCAAACGTTGCTCCGTGACACAATCAAGTAGAGCGGAACTTACCGGCGTCTGTGAAAAATCTTCAACTTTGTGCCAGATGTTAATCACATCGATGCGCATACGTAGGTTCTGGATGCGATCGCTCAGACGTCGGGCAGCGGATGCAGACGTGTTCTTCTGACCGCACAACTCGGCCACCTTCTTAAGTTCCTCGATGTGCTTTTGCAGGGGCGAGACGTCCACGCTGGAGGAATCGGCTCGGGCCTTTTGGATGACGTTCCCCGTGATGTTGGTGCAGTGCGCTAACAACTCCCCCAACTCGATTCCGTTGAGGGCGGCCTTTTCCACGGCGCGACCGGTCTCCTTCAGCACGACAAGCAAGGGAGCGATGAAAGGGGCGGCCGTCTCGACGTCCATGGACGCCAGTCCCTCCAAAAGGCTCCTTGGAACAACCCCCGCTGACTTGGGCGTAATCACGTGGTCATAACACGGGAAGGCCTCCGGAGAGCTAGCGCATGACATTACCTGCTCGAAGTTGTCAAACGCAGAGAAAAGACAGCAAACGCACGGCATGCAGTGCGGTACCTGATTTAAGATCGTCCACGATAAGAGGAACGGAATTCAGAGCGGTAATTTTAGCCCGGCCCGAACACTTGAATACTCATGTGTTACCCGGCGTAAACCGTTTTGGGAGCTGTTCCGTTCTTCAAGAAAATAAGGTATCCCAAATAAGAGCTATGTTTCGCTCTCATCCCGGGCTGCAGTAACAAGAATTCGATCTTAAATGGGATACGGCCTGTTCGGGGATTAGAGTGGTAACCCACGCTCTTTCTGAAGGGCGCTTACATCGGGTACGTACTGTACTGGAATAAGGGAGTGAAGAAAGGTGTAACCAGGTTTGCATGTAGTGGGCTGCAACGTGTTAAAAACGTGTTGCCTGCTGTGCAGTGCGTCTCACACCTGGCAGCATCACGGCCAAGATGGGTATTAGTTTCTGGGGGGTTCTAATGCATTAAGACTGTATCCAACCAATGAGCAGTGCATCTTGCTCAACAACAGCTGTAACGCGGATAAAATATGCTACAAACTTTACCAAAAGCAGGTGAGGTCTCAACGAGCTGTTGCAAACACCACTAGCTACCGTGAGGGTCGATACGTCGATGTTCAGACAGCGGAACCCATTTTGTTTGGGCATTAGCCAAAAATAGGTATATCTACGCACTTTGAGCCATTTATAGGTACACCACGTAATGTACACCGGAGACGGCTTCCTGGCCCGCCTGATATTGGGCATGCGCTCCATTGTACCTACAAATGGCTCAAAGTGCGTAGGTACGCCTATTATCGACTACTCAGTTTACGTATCACCTATGTTTGGCTTCAAGTGTACCTATAAATGGCTCGAATGATCACGTTTTGGCAATTGAAATATAGACAGACGGCCACACCAGATGGCGGGGCTGTCAACCAGCCGACCGTACCCGCCAACCATATGTGATATTAGTCGTTTGGGTCACATTCCTTCAATGGGTGTGATCGCGATGCGGAGAGACAGCAATGACGAGTGCGTCCATGCCATTATGCTGAGAGTACAATACACATAATGTAGTGCAGTATATAGTAGGAGCAACTTTGGTATATTATATACGTGTACATAGTGATACCATATGGTTAAGGGGGTCTGAGTTACACAACCGTTAGCGCGGTCCGGAACAACATTCCATAGCAAACGTGGGTGAATATATATGAGGAAGACAGGTACGGTCGGCTGGTTGACAGTCCCGGCATCTGGTGTGCCCATCTGTCTATATTTCAGTTGCCAAAAAGTGATCGTTCGAGCCATTTATAGGTACAGTAGAAGCCAAACATAGGTGATACGTAAAATAAGTAGCCGATAATAGGTGTACCTTCGCACTTTGAGCCATTTGTAGGTACAGTGGAGCGCAGGCCCGATACCAGGCGGGCCAAGAAACCGTTTCCGGTGTACATTACGCAGTGTACCTATAAATGGCCCAAAGTGCGTAGGTATACCTATTTTTGGATAATTCCCGATACATATTATTGACACCACTATACAACACGCTAAGTGGGTCACGCGAAGGTGGGATATGTGCCAGAAACGGTAGCCTTCGCGGCGGGGCAGCTATTGTAATATATAGGTTTGTAGCCAAAAGAAGGTACATCTGGTCACTTTGGTGCCAAAAACAGGTACTACACTAAAACCAAGTATACATCACACGCAAGGACACCTGTCATTGGCCAGCCTCACATCGTACCTGATTTAGGCATGAAATTGTCAGGTACACCTGGATTTGTCTACTTTGTTTAGCTTTCAACTGCTTTTAACGAATTTTGAGCCTATCAGAGGCCATACGTACACTGCCTCCAATACGCCCGACACGAAGACATCACCGCTACGTACATACGACCCGCCACAACGACTACATAACGTATCATACGCGCGCATACAGCACATTTTGTTTTGTTTTCGGGCCTGTTGTAATATATTACGTACTGCTGCTTGCTGACACGGTTCGGAAAGCAAGCAGTTCAGTCTCAAATTAACTCGATGTTTTGTTCGTATGCTATCAATGTGGCTACGAATATATACATACCTGTTACCAAACTACAGAAATACACGTCGTAGGAGTGAGTGTGACCACGAAAGCAATGAAGGCATACGACAGATATTAATACCCGTACTGGAAATAACATACAACATTTATCAAGAGTTTGGAGGACACACTGATCCACCCTCACGACAATATCTCGAGGCATTGCACAACTCTACGGAAGCTCTCGTGTTCCATGTACGGTATAGGTATACCGATGTACTTGCATGCTACTATAAAAAATAGTAGGCTAGTAGTGTTCGCTATCTGCGCAATCATCGATTCAATTGTGGCATGGCCGTAAACGACTTATTATATCCATGCGCAACGCGATGTTTATAGGGTCGGATGTTATCGCTAACACCTCCGACGCCGATACGATAACGATATTTTAGCCCGAAATAGAGAGGTACGTACATGCCATGATACTGCCGCCAAACACGCGTTGGGTTTCGTCGACCACCTTACGTCGAACTATTCACGCTGGGCACTCTCAACAGGGAAGGTAGGGAACCGTAGAGCTACACCCAGAAGAAGCATTTGTTCCTTGGACATGGAGACACTTTGGTTTCTGCCTCGACAACCGATACGATATCTGATTTATCGGAAGTTCCTATACAACACTCTGTTGATCTCTGATTCGTCTGAAATTCCGATGCGATGTCCAACACTGTTGATGCTGGCGAGGGAGATGCGAATTACTTTAAAGTAGTAAGTTGGCATTACGTCAAAGACTGGTAAAAAAAAACAACAACGTGAAGATGACGCGAAGATTTATCGCTTGAAACCATTCGTCCGTTACAGTACAGTGCAGCTCGTACTCACGGGGGTGTATTGGCCCTCACGGCCGACGGCTACCACGGCTAAGGATCCCATGGTCAATTCCAAACGGCCGATGCGTGCCCTCAGGTCCTGGATACGGTCGCCAAGCAGTAGGGAAGACGCCCTTCTGACGTGGATCATGCGGTGACTGTAGTACTCTGCAACTCCCCTCAGTTCGTCTAGGCACACTTTCAGCGGGGATACGTCTAACACCGGGGAGCCGCCGGCTTGACCCCTGACCATGACTCGCCCTGTGATGACCGCGCAGACTGCGAGCAGATCTCCCAAGTCTTTCCCACGGTGCCGAGTCTTGTTCACGGCGATGCTGGCCGCCTTCAACAGGACAAACAAGGGGGCCATGCGCGGATCAACAGAGCCCGCACCGACTTCCATTGCTGTCAGGCTTCGTAGCACAGAAGCCGTTGAGTTCGGCGTAGCCTTTGCCAGCCAGCCACCATAGATGTCTCCAGTCTCACTCGTTACAGACGCCATCGATCTGCTCGTAGGCGTTACGTTTCGGCAGGGCACAAGCGCCAGAGCGTCAGACAAAGCAGCAGGAGATGGTAGCGGCTTCGCCCAGATGCATCCAGCGCACAGTGGTGGACCCCAATATCTGCACAATATATTGTCTAGCTCAGATCTCTACTTCATGAAGTCGATGTTCCGGGACGAATACTCTCCTCGTTTACACGATACACGCGATTTAGATCACGTTGAACTTTGATGGGGGCGGAGGGGGGTCTGTATGGCACGGCTGTTGTGGCGGAGATGCTTGCCGGGATGGGATCTGGGGGGTGCAGATCTTACCAACATATCATAACGGCAAATATAGTTTACGAGGGAATAAGAGGCCCGCCCGCCCCCACTGCGGTAGGGCCCTTGAAGCAAGTAGTAGTGGAGATGATAGAGGCTCAAATTTTAAAAAAGGAGTAAAGACTAAATAGGAAAAAAAATGACGACGAAGGTTCTTAATAGGAGTACAAATGGTTACGCAAATAGAAACGAGGGGGATTGACTCCGAATCAATTCGGGTTGTTTGATGGAAAACATATTTATATTAGATGTGGCCAGGGGGGACAGGGGGGGAGCTGGCTGTTCCTCAGAGCACGTTGCTGTTCCTCAGAGCACGTTGTTTGTTGTTGCCTTTGTCTCACGGCCATCGCGAAAGCATTGCAAACCCCCCCGCGAGACTGGCTGTGCTGATGCTCGAGATCATGTGACTCGTGCATGCATATCGTTTTTTTCGTGAAAAATATAATCGGGCATAAATACTAAACACTCTGCGTCGTGCAGCAGGCACATTGAAGGCATACGTACCAGCTCGCACGTACGACACTGTACTGTACCATGGTAGTGGATACAGCGGTTGATACGGACGTCCGTATGAATATACGTACGTACTTTTCATACGTGCACAGACAGCAGTAAATATTTTGCTAGGGGATGACATATTACCCTCCCCCCCCTGGTTGGTGAAAACCCCACGTGCTCCGTCCCGGTATTGTAGGGGTGCGAGGGTCTATGGTCATATGACTACGGCCGTGCACAACATGAGTACTCCCCCCCCCCCCCTGGGAAGGGTTCATTGTGTCTACGGGGATGCGCTAATCGTGTCCCCGGGTATACGTAAGGCAGCAGTGTGGTCGTAGTACGTACGTAAAATAGAAGTATATCGTACTGCTGCCTACGTAAACACATTATCCGTACGTACGTATGATTTATACAGCAGGCAGGTTGTATGTACGTACGTGCACCGACAGCATAACGACAGCATGATGCAGGTTCGCGAGAATGTCACGTGATCATGTCACCTGGTCATCGCTCTGAACGTGATGTGCCGTCGAAGAGCTATGGCGTCTCGCGGCACCGTCTAGCGTGGTATGATACCTGGTATGACATTATTGCGCCGCATTCAGCCGCATTCGCATAATCGTCTATAACCTGCCATCGGAGAGTGATCGAGATTTGTCGTGAAACCAAAACCAGCAAACACAATCACCACCACCGACACCACCAGCGACAAGTTTCTGCTGCTGCTGGTGCTCAGCTGGTGGTGTGGTACTGGTGGCGGTGCTTGGCTTTAGGATGGTTGTTGGGGATCTCTGGTACCTGTTCGTACCTGGTACCTGGTATAAGGTGGAATACGTATGTATGCTTGTTTTCCCCAGGACCACCCTTGGTACCTGGTAATAAGTAGGTCATGCAACATGACCAAGCCTCGCCAACTCGGGACGGCTCTGAACACGAGCAGAGGCAGGAGGAGGTGATGTCACCTAGGGGCCTTCAGAGACCCCGTCCGTTTCTAAAGCAGTGGTGCTTTCGTCGCGCCCCTTGACAGAAGGCGACGTACGTATCATACGATACGAGTACGACCAGATCAAGGATGAACGATACAATCTCAGCAAAGGTTAAAAGTAGCAACAGCACTACTGCAACCGTACTTAGAGAAGCCTCGAATCGCTGTGGCCACGACGACAAGCACGGCGCACGTATGAGTTGTACAACAGTATGCCAGCCTGCGACGTGAGAAGACGTTGCCGGGCATGCCGGCGTACGGAGAAGCATGCGTTTTGAACGTGTGTAGGAGAAGAAACAGTTTGTTTTTTGTATGTATTTGCTCCACTCTAAGTTGCTATGATAAATTGGAAATCAAATATCACTTGATTAAAGTATTGTTTTTTGGGCATCAGACGAACTATACATAATAGATAGACGATGCGTCCGACGCGTCGAAGTCTTTTTCAATTTATTTTTTCCCGTCGTTGTCCGGCATTTTCAGCTACTGACTGCGCAACGCCTTCAACGAAACGGGCAACAACGAGCCCTACTGTAGTATTCATCTCTGCAGAAAGAGGTGCTACTCCAAAACAACTCGTTCTTCAGGAAGTAAGGCTGGGTTTTCAGCATAAACAAATGAATATTAATATTGACTTGAACAAATAAACGGTACAAAAGAATATTGCATGGTAGACTGGGTAGACTATTGGTCGTGTTGCACTGCCTGGTTTACATTGTTGATGTAGTCTACGTAGGTCGTGGCTCCGATATATGTTCGTATTGTATGTTTCCATGTCATCCTCGATATACACTCTATCCAGCTTCTTCCTGCTTCTTCCACTATGTCACTCATATCCGGGGTCACATTCACACAGTACCGTTGCAACACGCAAAGCGAGCCCACACGCTCGGACGAACTCTTCGTCTGATTGTTTCGACAGAGGGAAAAGTGAAAGCGGCGAAAGAAACGCATATCTCTGGAATATTCTCGACGAGTTGTATGTAGATCCAAAGTCATAATTTGCTGCGTGTGTCCCCCTGGTTTTTTGGAGGAACCTGACTCGGCTGCTCGTCCCTGGATTGTGTGATAAATTTAAATTGTGTGTGAATTGGTAGACGGTTCTAAGGTGCATCTCTCTCTGTCTACTACGGTTCGTGCCTTGCGTTTTGATCGCGAGAAGAGTTTAACAGTTCCTTATCTCGTCGACTCGCGTCGTATATTGGATACACACGCTGCAATATGCTGTACAGTAGTACCGGCGCTTTCTGCTCGTCACACTTTGCAGAAACGCCCCTTGGAATAATTCGAACTCGCGCAATCGGCCTTAGTACGAGTAGCCACGAATTTAAACCGCTAGATAAGCTACTTCCGCTGAGTGACCTTTGTGTGTGCGCATCGTGCCGATTCCGCCTTGCCAAGGTAAGTCCGACTTCGCATGCGAACTTGCTTCGATGTGTCCGCAATTAATGATGATGCTGTTTCAAATGAGGTATGAAGCGTGTTGCCAAGACACTGCAATGGGTTGTTTTCCCGACCGTGTGCCGACGGTGATATACATGTCGGCTTCGGCTAACGGCGGCCACCAACTGGACCCGAGACTTCATCCACAGCACGAGGTGTAACCCGAACCAGAGGCCTGCTTGGTTGGTGTGCCGTGGAGTCATTGGGCTTGGAAAATATATTCCAAGGATGTATTAATAGTTGGCTTGCGGGAGCATTTAATCACCTTGGCCCTCGTCGACAGCTTCCGCGAGGTGATAACTGCTGCTGCTGCTTCTGCTGCTGTTGCGCTGTAAAGCAAGTTACCAAGTAGCTGGCTGCATCTCTAGCGCGTTCCAAAGCGCCAGGATACGATGCCCACTGCGATGGGGTCGCTATGGTTCACCTGCAGGTTGCCAAACCCAAATTGTAGCCTATAGCTGAAAGCGCCGAGAGACACGCCGCCACCCTAACCCTAACCCTACATACTACTGTGCCTCTACACTACTCCTATCCTGCAATTATGTTTTTAGATAGCTGCATCGGACACAACCTGTGGAAGGCCTTTCCCTTCAGCTTGATACATCGAACTCGAGGTCACTACGGCGCCAACAGGATCAGAACCATATATTTATTACGACCTCTACAGCTATTCGACGGTGCGGCTGGGGGTGAGGGTTAGAGTCAGTGTGTCTGAGCCTTCAGGGAGTCTCTCCGCTGATTTCAACGTTTAGCTACTTGGGCCTCGCAGGATGTGTCTTATAAACAGGCGCCTCCCCACCGGTCCCAAGGTAGAACTCTGCGCTGCCGGAAACAAGACGACGGAGTAACGCTTGGTACATTACCGGGGAGCGCCAAGTTTGGTTGTAGAGATTGCAGTCTCGCGAAAAACAAACAAATATACACAACGAGGATATAAAGGTTACGAGGTACGAAACTGACAAACTACGGACAAAATACAGCAGTACGCCGACGCGATATGTGTTAAAACATTTGGGAGTCAAGAAGCTTCGTCTGATCCTTTTTTTTGTTCCATAATGTTCCGCTAAGCATCCGTCCTCAGCGAGGAACGCCGCTCGCTCTAATCTTGTATCATTTCAGAACCGCAAAACTTATGCCACACTAATCATAAGTACTTTGTTTGTCCCCAAAAACGTGGGACCGGTTCTTAAGGATTTAGGAGCCAATCGATGATCGTAGTTGATTTTGCAATAAGCCGCGAGCCTTCTTAGCCAGGATATAGGAGAATATCGTTGATAGTGCAACATAGCGGCGAGCCTCAGCTAAGATAGGAGATTATCTACAACTTTGTCCTGTACCGTATACCAGGCATACAATTCCGGGTAGCCCGTCCCGGCGACCTTCTGTACGCAGGGTGGGGATCGGTCTTCCCATAATCGGATAGGTGTCTTGATACGGCAAAGGGTATCACGCGGCCTTGTCGGGAAGAGACAGCCTACGCCTTGATATTGAACGCAAGAAACGCCCGCATCTTTGGTACTGTGTATTTTGCCCCATTGAAGGATGAAGAGGCCAGCGGAACCCTGATTTTTCGCCTACCGCAAACAACCACAGTGCAGTACTACTGTTGTGAAAGCGCTTTGGTTTTTCGCACAGAGGTGCTATCATTTCTCGTACGTGCCTCGTTTTATTCTCGACGCCGGAGAGCGTTCGAAAGGTGAATAATGTATTTGTGAAAAGCTATCTCGATTGGATATTCCACAAATCACCCCGTTCAGCCTTGGCAACATTCACGACGTGGGAACGTCGACCGCTGAAAATCGACCAAACTCCCGTCCGGAACCGAAGCGCTCCACGGCACACCCTTGAGCAAAGCGACAACAATATCTATCGCCAAAGGTGTTCTTCTTTCTTCCTCATCATTGTCACGGTGTAAAGCAATAGCGGATGGTGATCATCGTGCACGCCCGTCCTCCATTATACTTCGTATACACTCAAGGTTGGCAGTTACGGTTAGTTACCCACTTACAATATATTTGCGCGGACCAAAACGAAGAAGCACCGGAAGGAGTGGGGGCACGGGCGGGGATCAGCCGTCGTCGTAGAGCGCTTACAGCAGTTTCTCACGAAGTGGTATGATATACTGCGCGTTGTGTGCGAAGGGGAATGATACCCTACACGCTGTGTGCGGTGGGGGGTGTCACACAAAATATCGGAGAAACACCTAGAGACCCAAACACAAAGCAACTCGATATGTTGTACCCTAGTGGTCGCAATTGGAACAGAAGTAATGCCCGCCTAGGCAAGCACAACATTTTCGTGGTGATCCCGGTAAATTCACTTTGGGAACGAGGAGCGCAATATAATGTTCCTATCTGGGCAATATCCCACCTCCATTAACCTGGTAGGCGTAAATTTTTATATATATATTGCGTTGATTATATATACCTGGGAGTATACTTGACACGCGTGTTGCATGTGCCCACCCCGGAGTTCAAACATATCTACGACTGTAACGTATTCCCACTCTGAGCCAAAACCAGCCACCACTGCCAAAGACAACAACCGATACACTAAAAAACACCAAAAACAAACAAACAAGAGCAGAACCCCCACCACCACTGACACCACCACCACCACCAGCAACAACAAATACCACCAATAACAACAGGAGCAACTGATCGAGACTGGCGGGTCATACACTCAGTGTTTCAACGTACGTACATGTGTTATTCTCGACATACGATAATTCGGGTTTTGTACCTACGGAAGAAGTTTTACCAATCAGATACACGGAGGACACACGCTGGACCGTAGACACCAGCAATAAATGGTCTATCTTATTCCTTCGACAATATACGACAACATGGGAAATCTATGGACAACATATACCAGGCATCAGGAAGGGTCTCTCCGCCCCAGTGACGAATCGGCCAAATATCGATACCTGTAACTCGTCTAGATTCTAGTCTGCAGGTATAATTGGTTGTGTGGAATATGTATACTGTAGTACACACCCAGCCCAGTCAACCTGTCCTACTGTAGTGCAATGCAGATTGTTTGGTTACCCCGCGGCAGCATGAGCGAGATCATAGAGACCAGGAATATAAACCTGCCCTATAGTACTCTTGATAGTAGGTGATAAAGTGAGAATCAATGGTTTCTGCGATGTGTGTGTGTTCTTCAAATCAAACCGTTTATTTTCTACCCAACTGCCTCAGTGCGCCTATTAATAGTGTCCGTCCTCATTATTTCTTTGTCTTAAAGAGACATTTTTTTCTTTGTTGTCACAGACTGTGAGACAGAAAAACAACAAACACGAACATAATTTCGAAATAATCAAGGTATAACGCAAGTGGGATACCAACAGCGTGCCGGGTACGAGAACACAACAACGCAAACCTGATCTACCACAAAAAAACTAGACTTTCGAGTTTACTTCCATGAAAGTTTCCACGAAAGGTAAATTAGTTTCATCACAGTAAAGTCTGCTTCCACGAAAGTAACGTTTACTTTCGTGGCCGTCAAGTTTTCTCCCACTAACGGTGTTTCGCTTCCGCTGCCATGGGAGAAAAAATTGCTTCCACGGATTGTTTTACTTTTACCTTCATGGAAGCAAAACTTACTTTCATGAACGCTTTCTTACTCCCGTGTGATTAAAATAGGAATACATGAAATGTTTACTTCCATGCATGTAAAACGTGGGAGCGAGGGTGTTAATTCACCCCCTTCTCCCAGTTGGAACACCGTCCCACTAAGTAGGCCCATCCTGGTTACAAACGGGATATTAACAACCGTGTAGCGGGCAACGCGGAACCACACACTACTCGTAGACCTGTCTAGTGGCCGAGTGCCGTTTTCTAACGAAAAATTCCACGGGACCATGGAAGTGCTATTACTTCCATGGAAGTGCTATTGCTTCCATGGAGGTGCTATTGCTTCCATGGAAGTGCTATTGCTTCCATGGAAGTGCTATTGCTTCCATGGAAGTACATGAAATGTTCAATTTTTCCACATAATAAGTCAATTCACTTCCATGAACGTTCGATTACTTCTATGGAAGTATAATTTAATTCCCATTTAGGTACCGTCCCATGAAGAAAGTCAATTAACTTCCATGAAAGTGTTTTTACTTTCATGGAACTTTACCCCCATGAAAGTTTTTTTTAGGTTAATGGAATAAAAGTTTTTACTTTTACGGAAGTAAACTTTGCATATATGAAAGTAAAAACACTTTTATGGAAGTAAATATTTACCTTAATCGAAGTAAATGAATACAGAAAAATAATGTGGTAGACCACACAAGCCAGACCAGAGAAAACAAGGACAACAACACACGATATATACATAAATATAAAATCACCCAGAAATCAAAGCGTACGCAAGAAGGTCAGACATGCTTCAAGAAGAAAATCATATATTCGTGCTGAAGAGGATCAAATCACTGCTGCATGCACGACACAGCACGTAGAGGAAAATACTGGCATAAGGACGGTGGAGGAACAAAATAGAAACGAAAGAAAAGACCTGGCAACAAATAATAACTAAGGAGGTGTGAAGCTATCAAATAAAAGGGTTGTCGCGCAGTATACGTATGTATATAGTAACCTATTGGTAGTCGCAGGCGTTAGTTCTTGTTGGGGTTATTATGTACCAGGTAGTGCTTTAGTCCCGGAAGTGAATATTCAAAAGTTAGCAAGAGTAGTATGTCCCGTCACAGCAGCAGACTGTAGAACAGGCCTTTCGATATTACATATTTTCAAAGACAAAAATGTATTTGGACAGTTCGCAGCAATGCGAGTTCTCGTCAAATGTCGTGAACTAGTCATACTTCGATGCACATCGACAGACATTGCCCACAGCCATAGGTGGGGAACCGTGTCCATCGATGCCCATTGCCGGCCGCAATATATTCCACAAGTCATATTACTATTCGATTTGTCACCTCATAATTTGCGGCGCTTGTTTCGATCATACCGTCCAAAGTCGAATAAAAGAGAAGCTTGAATCTGATGACTTGATACATGAAAGGCGTTGCCAATCAGACCCGATTCTCGACAACAGCAGTAAGCCAAAAATCCAGTCACCCTTAAGAATGAGACCACTGACTGCCAACCGACGCTGCACCAAACACAATATGAAAAGGCGACATTGACTGCTCCCTTCCCAATCAACTATAACCGAATGCCAAAATCCTTCCGAATTGTGTTCCCCGTCATGAACATATCGATAGACTGAATACATATAGATGCTTCGCAACCACCGGCCCATCCATTGACACACACTGTTGTTGTGGACTTACAGTGCGTAGTGCGTTTGGGAGAACGGGCGGAAAGCGTAGCTTGCCGGCTCTGGAGCACCAATATGTTGTTAGCATATAGACGTTGCAATTCATACGTATACATTTGTGACGTAGAGTCGCTACGAACTGATACGAGAATATATGAATAAATTAGTTTAGGTATTAGGGCAAATACAATATGCGGATAGATTACCAGTTTGGCTTACTCGAAGTGCGCTCTATTGTATGTCCAAAGCATCTCCATCAGAAACGATGCAGATAACGTTGCTAGAACGTTACTATAACGTTGTAGGGAAAATAACAGGAAACAGTACGGGCTAAGGTAGAATGTAACTGTCCGTAGCATGGGCATTGTGCCGAGATGACCAGGTGCAGGCATCCCCCACCTCGACCATTCTACTTCACTCTTCTCCTTTTCACTCTGTCTTTTTCTCCTTTTCTCTTGATCTCTCAGATCACCCTTCTTTCGAATGTACCCACATAAACCGCCCTGTCAAACCATGACATGTCTTCTTCACAAGTGATCTTCATAAAGTGATCTTCACAGACACTTCGGTGCCACCTCTGTCATCTCTTTTAGAGACAGAGCCTCGACACACGCGTCATTATTTCACATGTGCCCTTCCTTGCCTTGTTGCCATATTGGTGCCAGCCCCTGTTGCTCTATTCTAAGCATAGCATTAACGACCGGCAATAAAGGTGAATGGCCATCGGTATACACAATTCTACCTGTCATCACCATAGATAGATCGAGGTAATGGCAACGTCTGCTTTGGAAACGCGATCCAGTAATAGTTTATTGAAATTTGTGATGCTGCTTATTGGTAATGGGCACAGGTGCGTGTCTAACGTCGGCGACAACAGATACGGACAGATGCATGCAACTGTTAGGGCTGTGGGTGGGAACGACGCAAGACGCCGTCTATTTACTAGATATACGAAGGACTACTGTCATGATAGTCGATCGTGAAACTGAGGTGCGGACATTTTCTATACTTACGGGGTTTCCGCCATATGTATGTAGGCTTGTTTAATGCGGGATACAACGTTTCAACCCGCCTGGTTGATTGCAAACTGCGGGAGGGCCTACACAACACGTGTGTGAAGATCAACACGAATACATACGCACGCATGGCGGACCAGCCCATCGCTTTCAACGACGCTGGCATCGTTAGACCTGGCCCACTCACTGCCAATGCCGAGGGAGGAGATTCTGCAACCAAGGTATTCGCCAACCGCGGCTCGCGGAGCACCCTCACGAATGAACGCGACCCCGAGACAGTGCTCTACCACGTGAGGGGTAAGGTGTCGCCGAGCATCTTGGCTACCACTGTAATCGCTTAGAATGCGTCACTGATACCGTGTTAAATGGGCTAGGGTAACAGCAGGTAAATGCGGCGTGCGGATGAGCTACGTGTGGCTTCAAGGAGTAGGCGAGGAATTCATTCAGTGTACGAGTGTCGCCAACCGAAGGAATGCAACCGCATGACGAAGACGTACCGGCCAGGACGTCACCTTTGAGCCCAGGGAAGAAACCCATGGGGGAGGTCCGTGAATGTGACAGCAGATGCGTGCATGGCATTCTAACACTCGCACCGGGGGTTTCCGGCGATTATTCTTAATGTGAGATTCAACATCGTGAAATGAGGGGAAGTGACCGTATCCTACGTTGACCCCGAGGGCACGTTCAGACTTCTAGGCTCCAACATTTCACCGACTTGCACGTACGTGTCGTGTCACGGAAACACTTACGCTTCCACTTGACCTTGCTGCCAGAGTGTGGCCGTCCAGGGCTGTTGGGCGTGCTAGCGGTCGTAGTGCGCCGCGCGGAGCGAACAACCTACTGGAGCTTCCGAGGCTTTCTCGTTAGCGGGGAACTTAAGTATGGAGTTCGGAGCGTGGCCAACAAGGTGACCAGTATATCGGTAACGAGCAACTGTGCTGTTCAGCCAACGAGGGGCTGGGTGGCGGGGACAATCCGGCATTTACTCGTGCCGTGTATAGGACCATGCTCTGTTCTGTAGTCGTACAACGGAAATATGAACCGACGCGATGTTTGACTTTCGCACGACCGTCAGCCTTTGTCGGCCTTCAGGTTACGGTCATATGATCCAGTGCGGCGTGGGAGAGGCCCCGTTGATACCTCACAATTCAATGGCAGACCACGCGCGCCTGTATCTGGGGAAGAAAAACAATAACACCTATGTACCAGGTGTAGTTTTTTCTCGGATGGGCCCCACATAGCCAAACGGTGACGATAGACGCCCGTGGTGGTGCGGCTGGTGCGATTGGCGCTGATGCACTTGTGCCGGTCTCTGTCTTGGATTGCGTATCTCTGTATTATACAAGGAGGCCCGAAGCCTGAAGTCGCCTGCAGTATGATACCATGGGGGTATCCCTAATGTGCACAGGCCAATCACAGTTACAACACTGTATGTACCAGGCGGGGTTTTAATGTTTCATTTGTGGAACATATGTTTGAGGTTGGGTCCCTGCTAGGTGTACACAAGCAGCCTCGGTTTCTTCTACAGTCCGTTTCCCACTAGTGTCGCCTGTACGTACGTACAGTAGTATCCTGCAGGTTGGTTACCAATACACATCACACTCGCGACCGTGGAAACTACTACCAAGACCTCTGATTGGCCAACTGCCACAAGTGTTCTTACGATTATGCTCCGTCGCCAAACTTCCAAACTTTCCCGAGTACTCTTCACCTACTCCTCGTACCTCCAGGCGGTGCCCTGCGTGTCACTGAAGCTATTGTAACACTCCAGTGGTCATGTAGAGCACTACTGTACCTTTTGGTTGCAAACAACCCTTTTGCTGAGTCCACCAGTCGGCGCCCATTTCCGAGCAACATCTATATACTTGTTTTATCGATAGCCACCCCAGTACTCGCAGTCTGCCGTCGATGTCACTTCTCACCGAACGAACGCCACCCCGTCGTCGTCCAAACCCTATTCCCTCTGCAAACAATATATATATCAAAATCTAGTGCCGAGAGTTTTGTTTCTCATCCGGGGGTTTAGTTCCAAGATATACCCCGAGTACACGGGCTTAAATCGTTGACTTAGAGCTGCAACGTTCGCCCCGTTCCCAGAACCGTCGTGAAGATATTGGAAACAACCAACGGGCGCCTCTAAAGCTTGTAGTCAGCAGAGGAGACCCTCCGTTGCCTCGTAGACCATATGTATACTGTTATCATCGAGTATATGTTGTATATCCGACACCAAGCAATGCAGGCAACTGAACGAACCAAAGACTGAAGGCAAGACGACACTCAAATGGGAAGCAAAAATAAACAGCCTTGTGCAGAAAGGTACACTACGTAAAACGGAGCGCATGGTAAGAAGCACAAACATCCTGAAGCCGTTGCCGTTATCGAATACATACTGTAGATCTGACACCTGATAATGCGGGCAACTAAACCAACGAATGATTGAAGGCAAGAAGACACTCAACTCGAAAGCAAAATTAACAGCCCCCTCTTAAAGGCAGGTCCAGTATGTACACAGAAAACGGCTTGCATGATAAGAAACACAAAAATCCGGAACCTGTTGCTGCTAGAACAAGTGGTGGTGCTTATCTATCTTCAGTGAAAATATCTGCTGAAGACGGAAAACGGTGAGGGGTACACAGCTACTGGGATCCCCTTGAGATGTACTGTAATCGTAGCGTCGATCTTCAATTACGATATGGACCATCTCCGACGTTCAAACGGTGGTGGTCATCTCCAGCATGGGCACACCACGGTACGCCGTGTCTGATGAAGCATCGCTGCTGCTGCTGCTGGTGTGGGCACTCTCGCGGCCAGCCCTTTGTTTGTAGTATGACCACGTCACCTGTCAATGAAAGCGACGTACATTGTTGAAGTAATCAAAACCCACAGGCACACTCAAACGATGTCCATGACACTGTCAAATGCCACTCAATCGAGACGTGTATCTTCACAGCCTTACACAGCATAATATGCTGGGAATGTACAGTAGAGCATGTGACAACACACACGAAAATTTTGGTTTTGGCCAGGTTTGAACTCATACGCGAGGCAGGGTGTGTCTAAATATACTGCAATTTCAGTATATAAATGCCGCATTCTTAGCTTTGTCCAAACCTCGAGCCTGGACTTACTAACGCACAAACATCTTAATTAAGCCCTCTCGCGTACTGTGCGTGTGCTTCTTCAGCCAGACCATGCTACGTTGATGGGCGCGTGCTACCATAGAGAGAGCACGTTTTCACCTTGTTTTCATTACTTGCAGGCTCCTTACTGTAGTCAACTGTGAGACGAATGCTACGATAGAGGTGCACCGTGTTTTTTCTGAGCTCCTGACTTGAGGAGCTCCATAGCTCACCCGAAAAGCGAGATTGGAGGAAACCAAAAGTGCTACGTACCCGGCCATCAATCCCATGAGCTAGGTATACTATGGAAATTATGGCAACACAAGAATGCAAGTCCGACGAATTTGGGTTAAGGAGCCTGATCATTCAGAAAACAAATCAGCAAAAAGCGCTACCTCTATCATATCACTGGGAATTGTTCGGAGTTGCACACTGTTATCCGGTATAGAACTACTGCACTGTCGACCATGTCATTGTTCACCGACCCGCCTGTTCAAGTCTCTCAAGTTCGGGTGACGAGTGACTTACAGTAAGTATACTGTAGTATATAGCTCCTCCTCAAGTATGGAACCACAGCGAATATTTGAGTATGCAGACAAAGTCGATGCCTCGACAAATGGCACGAACCACCGGGTTCTAGCATGTTCTAGAGGCAGAGAACGAATGAGACTGGTCCGTCATTAATGTACAGGCATGTGGCCCAGACCGTCCCCGGGTTTCCTGCCTTGGAAGCTGTGCTCTCGTCCGTTATAATCCTTGGTGCGAGTCGGGGTTAGTAGGGTTATGGTCGACGATACAGTTCTTGTTCGCCCCGTCTGTTACGTTATGAATACACACATCGCCGATGTGTACCTGCTTTTGGAAATATCGTTTCGCCGCCGTATCGCGGCGTTATTGTTTGGCCGAACTCTGACCATGTTGTCCCTAACGCCGACAGGAACAGCACCGACAGCAGCGATACAGCTTGCTGCACGCTATCGGACATCAAGCAGGAGGAGCAAGCACGACACGCAGAAGTGAGAACGATACCCGGTTCTACTGGAGGACCAGTACCGCGTGGAGGGGGGTGAAGGATCAGTGGCCATACCTTGAAGAAGTACATGCCGATAAGGAAGGGGATAATGTCGAACCAAATGCTTATGTCAGTAGGACTCCGCTTCACTCCATATTTCTTCTCCGGTAACCGTTCTTCCAGGGCCCCCGACACCACCAGCACAACGGCGGCCGCCGACCACAACATGTACACCTTGGCAGCTCGCTTGCTCCGGAAGACAGCAGCCCACAGGCCTACCGCGCCAGCCAGGATAGACAATAAACCTTTAAAAATCCAAACACGTTTTCAACACGACGTTGCAGGGGGGTAGGTGGTTGTCGAGATCCAGACATACCTATATACGTGTGGTAATGTGGGAGGGTAGGGGGTACGGGCGTGCTGGACTTCGCCTGCGTCACGCTATTTTATGTGTCCCCTGATATGTTTCCTACAGTTGGTACTGTAGTATCATGCTACGGACGAAACAGTAGAAAGAACACGGAACGAGGGTCACGGTCGTCATGAATATATCCAACGAGAGAACAAACGGCAAACATATACATGGAGCACCGGTGGTCTAGTGGTCAATGCCGCACACTACTATATCGTTGGTGTCGTGAGCTCGATTCCTTGAAAGGATTTTGTCATTTCTCGAGTGACACCAACGATCGAGAGCGCCTGTCATTAGCGTGGGTAGGCACAGTTAGACGCGAGTCGGCAATGAAATATGGAAATGGACCGTCCTCGCAAAATAAAGCAAGCCGCGTACCGTGGTGGGCACAGAGGCGAGAAGAGGCTACTGTGTGGCCCCGAATCTGAGTTACGACCAGGAAAGAGAAGAACCAAGAAAGAGGAAGATATGAGTTTGAACGGCAAAGCAGAACGCAACAAACAAATAAACAAACAACAAAATGGTGGTTAGATTGCTAACGTTCGGAGTTCTCAGTCTCGCTTTATGACATTAAGAATGCCCAACATAGGATCCCTAACACCCAATCAATATGCGAGTAAGCTTACTGACTGGTGTGAGGGGAATCGTTGGCGTATCGCTGACGTCGGTATCACAGGGGACAGGGACACCAAGTTCAGCATCCACACTGCTGAGCAATCCCACGGTAGGGGTACCACTTTTAGGCTCAATATTTTCTGACCAGTTGTGCTCCTCACGTCAGTAACCACCGGATACTATTGTTATTTTGTTGGTATGTTTGATTTTGGACTACCGCATTGGAACGTTTGGTCGGGTTGCGGATGCGAATGTTTCCGAAGAAACGTTTCGAGTGAGATATCGAGCTCCTCATGTGAGGAGCTCAGAAAATTCTGCTGCGCCCCTACCGTGGGATGACTGCGCTGTGCTAACACCAGTAGTCTACTGCTGATGTCGAAACCATGGCGGACTCGACCTCCAAGTTCCGCCTCCACATTACATCAACCCACGGTGGTCCACGACTACTGGTATCAATACCATAGCGGACCCAAAACTACAGTACGCAGTGTACTACAATAATAGTAAACTGAATGGCAGTAGTCTACTGGTTTCTCGGTATGTATCGGGTACGTATGTAAGTAGTTTGGACCACACAAGACGATTTGATACTGCACAGGCCCTTCCACGAGAAGAGCCCCTGAAGATACCCAGCCTGATCTTCCGGGAGCACTACGTAAGAAATAGTAATCGAGACCGGCTATATACTCTATACCATAGTTGGTGTGGAATTACACTTTTCCCGAAGCACATGAAACAAAATATCTAGCCTGCCCAGTATCCCGGTTTGGTTTTCCTCCAGAGGGTCGGTACTCGGTTCAGCAATAGGGGGAGGTCTATTGACAGGCCTTTAGACTAGATCTTCCGCGGGTCGAGCCGGTTGTAAATGCCACTTCGTCAAGGAGGAACTCTAGGTCACCTTGAGCAATCGTTCGGATCAATAATTGCACAAAACCAGGTAGAGCTTCAAGAGCGTACGCTCAACGTTCTCATCGGAACAAGCCGCGAGTTTGTACCAACACAGGATACTCACATTTTTATATATATATACTGTAATGCTGTTGCGTACTGTATACTGATGTACAGCCTTAATGCAAACACGTTACAACACGCACCTTGAAAGTGCACGGCCCTTGGAAGTTGAAGTGAATCATTGAGTCCGGCTTGCTCCAGACCATGTTGGATCACCTCACAGTCCCTCCTTGTAGGAGATTCCTGGCACTGTCCCGCGTATTGCATTTTCGTCGCGACGTGCACGGGTAAGAACTAAAAAAAGCGTTAATATCCCCTTGAGTGCATGAAAAGTCAGTAGTTGAAAAGGTTCCGCGGGCATTCCCGTGGGACACCGTGGCAGTCCATGCGAATATGAAAATCAAGCTGTGGGCTACCGCGGGACACCACGGCACCCCGCGGGGCCCCACGGTATGTCGTGGTACCGCCCGTCGCTTCCCGTGGGATTTCCCGCGCGGGATTCGCCCGCGGGACGTTCCCATGGCTTCCCGTGGGATTACCCGCGCGGGATTCGCCCGCGGGACGTTCCCATGGCATCCCGTCTGTTTTTGATGTGTTCCCGCAAGAGTTTTAACGCGGGATCCCGCGGTGTCCCGCGCGTTATCCGCGGTGTTCCGCGGCGCACCACACCGCTGTCTTTGTTATTCATCAATTTCGAATTACTTACTGTGTGATTCAATGCGGCGCGCTTCGGCGATTCTTGGGTTCGCAGTGTCCCTCACCGCCGCCCTAACCCTAACCCTAACCCTCAACGCACGCCGCGGGACACCGCGGGAAGCCGAGGGGGGACACCGCGGGATACCGTCCTGAGGGTGCCGCGGGACACCGTGGGATACCGTCCCGCGGTGTCCCGCGGTGTCCGGCGGTGTCCCGCGGTGTCCCGCAGTGTGTCCCGCGGTGTCCCGCGGCGTTGCTGGCTTTCCGCGGTGTCCCGCGTCCCGGTTAGTAACCCTAACCCTAACCCTAACCCTAGCGTCGCGGGAAAAAGCGAGACACTGCGGGAAAACGCGGGACACCGCGGGAAACCGCGGGACGCCGTTTATGGGGCACCGCGGCATACCGCGTTCAGCACCGTGTGGGGAAGTAAGTGTGGCACGAATACAGTGCGGGGAACGGAGGGAAAACGTTGGACACCTCGAGACACGGCGTCGCGGGATATCGCGGGACACCGCGGGACACCGCGAGACACGTCGACGCGGGACACCGCGAGACACGTCGACGCGGGACACCGCGAGACACCGCGGGAAACCGCGGGACACCACCGCGGGACACCGCGGGACACCGCGAGACACGTCGCCGCGGGACACCGCGGGAAACCGCGGGAACCCGCGGGAAACCACGGGACACCGCGGGACACCATCGCGGGACAACGCGTGGACACCGCCCACGTTTGTGTTGCTACGTACATGTTTCGTTGTTTCGTCTTTGGGCTTGGCCATGGTATTGTCCATCGGGTAGCACGCGGGACACCGCGGTAGACCGCGGTATACCGGTATACCGCGGTGTCCCGCGGGGCACCGCGTGTTTCGCGGGGCACCGGGGGACGCCGTGGGACTTCAAGATTACGCCTGTTTGACATGAGGGAAAAACAGTCACAAGCACGTTCAATTTTTTTCACAATCGCGTATAATATAATGCTTGTGCGATACAACATCGGGTGCCTATGGGCTCCCGTGGGACACCACGGGAATTCCCACGGGACACCGCGGGAAATCGCAATAATGTCAAACATTGCGTCAGGTGCACTAGACTTGCCGCGGGGGGCAAAGTAATCATCCGCACATCACCGCATTCAAGTTTCGGCTGCGTATAATCGTACGAACCCCTGCTGGTGGTATATGTGATGCTGGTTTGATCAGACATGTTCGTACTAGGCAAAGAAACGTGTGGTAATATCCGTGGTTGTCCGTTAGTTACATATATATATATATATACAGAGGAATACGGTACCACATGCCGCTTGTCGCCAGTAGACTCACCTGATCGTGCACCATCGCGAGCGAAATTTTGAAGGTGTATACGTAGGTGTGCATGAAGACAAGATAAGATATGCCGGCGATCGTATCCCGCGCCGCTAGAATTCCCACTCCTGCATTTTTAAAGCGAATTTTGCGACCGGCAACCCTTCAGGAGTTTTACCTTCCCGTTGTGTGGAACAAAACACTTTGAAATCGAGTCAAATTCAGGTTTCTACGCAGCAGTAGTACAGCAGCAGCAGTAAAAGGTGCAAGCTCACATTGGTTTGTGTGCATTCTGAGAGCTGGTTCAAGTATGACGCCCCGGTTTCTTTCAGCGCAGCGAAGAAACCCGCATGCAAAATAAACCAAAATCTGACATATTTGGTATAATGTTGACCGCCAGAACAAGTGGGAGAGGGTAAAATCGCCAGTTTTGTGTGTTAACCCATTAATAACTGAAACCAAAAATACCACACTAATTCCAAGTAGTTTTTCCCCAAAGACGTGGGACCAGTTCTTAAGGGGTTAAGGACCTACGATTGGCGCTACCGTCGAAAGTGTGGCCCGATCGATCACAGGCCTTCAAAAAGGCCTGTAAGTATCGGGCGTTTCCGCAGGAAATATTTCGTTGCCCTTTTGTCTGAACGAGCCACTTCCAGGCAGTTCAAGGCATGTTTATAATACAGAAAGTTTCACCCAAATGTTCGAAGATCTGACTACGTATGGTCAATACTAATTCATAGTTAAGGACAAAAAACGATTGTACTAAAAGTCAGTAATAACGAGGCAACGCCAAATTTTGTACTTTTTCCGCAAACAAGTCAAAATGTCCACCGCCGTGTCCACGCCGATTTTTTTGCATGCAGATCCTGAGACGCTTTCACGCGTGTATTCAACGTCGTCCTGGGGAATATGCTACGATTCTTCTTTTTTTTTCGTAGGCGGGAAGTCGAGATCCCATAAGACTTAAATGTCCCAAAAATACAAAATCAAAAACATGTTGTGGCCGAACCAAATACAACCTTAACGGTTAACGGGTCGACAGAAGTTGGTGGAACATATGTGTGCCAAATTTCAGAGCCTATCTCCGAAGCACGGCGCGGACATTAGTGGCTAATGAGCAAATTTGGGGTGATACGATTGAACCAGCCTGCACATATAAAGATACACACCGTGGGTCGGTATAGTGGTAAGTGTGCTCTTGCCTGGTACGCACATGACATATGAATTCATGTTTTGCCGTCTTTGCCTTTCGGTTCTCTCTCCATCCTACTGCTGCCCGTAGTGCTGCCTGTAGTGCTGCTGTATGTAGTCGTATAACTCGGAGCCGGGGGCACATACAGTGGTAGAGGGCGCTCCTCCCCCCTCCTCGCTGCGAGTCGTGCCTATAGTTATTTTTACTTATACGTTATAATGCTTCAAGCCCTTTCTTGCCTCCTCGATTCCCATCGAACTGCATATATGTGGTATTATATATGGCGTAGACGGCGGTGGTGGCAGTGTAGCGGACTGAATGAAGTGGAGCCGCTATGTATTGCTACTTTTTGTGCTATTAATGAATGTTCACGTAGACTGCTGTATGACGTACTATAAATATATATATATATATATATATTTTTTTTACTCCTACTACTGTAGTGAATGTTACCAAGTACAATATACCGGAGTATTTAAAGTTCTCGTATAAGAACTAATAATGTAAATGGTATGCTATTAATAGTATATACCAGGTATTGCTTCATCTTACCGGCACGGAGAGAGAAGCTGGCGCAGCACCTGTAGTGTGTTCGCACGTGGCTGATAACGTCAACTTGAGAGCGAACGCGATGGCGAGAGGGCTCGCTGTCAGTGCAACACCAAGAAGAGGTGCTTCATGCGTGGCTTGTTGTGCGTAAGAGCGAGTGTGTTGAGAGGTACGTATCATACCAAAGGCTACAACAGCAAGCAAAGCAGTACTTATTCAGGGACCCCGCGATACGGCTAACGGGAACTAAGGGACCTCAAATGTCGCAGGCGCACAGTTTTAGCCCACTATTGATTATCAGGGAGCGGTACCAACTCTGGTAAGGGACGTCGGGATCTTCAACCACGAACTAGGATGCCTTTAAAGGGGCTACCTACAGCAGTACCACTCTAAATCTAAGCACCGTGTGTAGTAGATATTAATTTTAACACGTTGCTTATATTTCGGAAGATAGTGGTATGAAAATATGGACTGCTGTAGACTCGAAGGTGGGCATTTTGTAGCGGGTAGAGGAAAATACCTAACAATAGGTGATTAAACGCATTACAACAGTAGTAATACAGATTACGATGGGGTTGAAAAAAACTAAACTACTACGTACGTATTATACTATATACAGCAGAGCAACAGACAGTATCACCCAGGTATCATCAACAACACTATCAGAGCTCTGCGTCTATATCGCCTCGGTGTCGGGGTAATAGAGGTACTTTGTTAGAGCAAGTTACTACTGTAGAGGCATGTATTTACATGGCAACAACTCACTGATCACAGGCCCAGGTTGCCACCACCACTTCGTCCTCAAGCCGGCGTTGCCAATGACGCCGTCTCTTTCAGGCCACTGCTGCTGCTGCTGCTGTTGCGGTCCTTGGACGATACCGCCGTTCACTGCAAGAGGGGCGTAGCTCGTCATCTTTGCCAAAAGAAATCCACCGGCATATATATATATATATATATCTGATAGACGTCCGATCACCGCTTGAAGGAAACGGTAAACGGCTCCCTCACGAAGTGAAAGGTCCGAGGCTCGACTGGCTCTGGCGATTAGTAACAATTCCTGGCTGGGTACCCAGACAAGTGCAGTTGAACTTATTATGTGCCTCTCACTCTCAGTCTTCCACGCAATGGACAGAAGTTCAACCGAAACAGACTGGTATACGGGTACGGTACGTACAGTATTTCTCTGGGCTGAGGAGAAGATGGTGGAGGAAATGCGGGAGACATGAAAGCAACGCGCGTATTGTGTATTACATGGGCAATGTTTATGGGCTGCATAATATGTAACAGTTATACTGCAAGTACAGCACAGAGTAAAATTAGAGACACAAGCAAACGAAAAGTTATGGGTGACGTCGATATATATATATATATATATTTGCTTCGTACCGAGAATACGGAGTCCGTACGTACGAAGTATATCATTTGCCATTTATAGAGTTAGGGTCGTTCTTATCGGAGCCATAAATTTCAAAAAATTTCCATGTTTTTTTTCGCGCAATTTTTTAGATTTCCATTTTTTCCATTTTTTTTTCCATTTATTGGAACGTGAAGCCTTCCAAACATTTTGCCCTCTGAAGAATTTCCAACATTTCCATAATTTCCAAGATTTCCAAGATTTCCTTTTTTTTTTGGAAAATGTTTTTGGAAATTATGGAAAAAAGCTGCTCGATAAGAATGGCCCTTAGTTAGAACTAAACACACCGCAAAGGAGAGGCACGAACGACATACATACATGTACCCAAACAGCAGTATGCCAGAAAGAAAATGGTAACTTTCAGTCGACCCAAAACGCGCAATATTCTCGATATGTCATACTTCGGTATGTACGACGGAATGAGTTTTGGGGGTTGGATGTACGGAATAATGTGAGCCAATCGGTGTTGTTGGGATATGTGCGGCGATAGACTGCGATATTGCCAGTCGATAGGCATTCGATAGACATCGTCCCCCACAACCGTACTAGATTGTTCACTACTACGCTGTGTTTATTGAACGAAATAGCCGGCCACGGATACTCTGTGTGACGTGCCTGTCAACAGTCGTTGTCGAGCGCAATAGCTTGTGCAAGCTACCCATCGACGGACATTGTCGGTTGTCGGTGACAATACTCGTCGTGTTCACGGAGGCACTTCAACATACCGCTGCCCGTACTATAGTCCGGGGAGGCAAGCGGTCCACAGACAGTACCAACAACAACAGATTGGGGAACGCGCAGATCGAGAGCATGTACCAGCGGCTATAGATATGTCGTGTATTATTGTTGCCGTGGTCCTTTGTTACTGCCCATGGTGTACATCGGACGGTCCTGGGCCACGCCTTGCTCAGTTGCGTAGGCAACAGCCTTCGGGTAGAGCACGTACCAAGAGAATCAGATCTGCAGACCCAAGGTGGAAAACAGACCGGTTTTAATTCGTTTCGATGCGAGCAAGCTATCGCCGGCTTCCGATCGTTATGTTGACTTCTCTCACGGGTTGTGATCGGCGCGGATAGTCAAGAAGTTCAAGTCGCCAGAGGCTGGGAACCCCCGTGCTTTTACTTGTTGCTATGCAGACAGAGGCCGAGGCCCGCTTTGCCGCTGCTGCCTTTGCTGCGGCAGCGTAATGCCTGACTGAAGCACCTGCTGTTGGCGGGTTCCATACTCCCTTCCTTTGAATCGGAAGCTGCGGCGGGGAGTACACCGGCTGCATTGTTACACTGGGACGGGCAGGTGGCAAGTGAACGTTTGCGTGTAGATGGAAAAAGGCTCCGCATGGCATCAATAATAGATTGCTTACTCGCACCCTTAATGATGGTCGCGTCACGGCGACAGGCGGAACTTCCTTGACTTTCCACTTCGAGGTTTTCCACCATCAAATTACTACGTAGTCGAAACTCGCGCCGACCAGACGCTTGCCTCGCGAGATAAGGGGGGTGCGCAAGATTGCCATGTCCAGACATCCCGGTTGGCCCTTGGCGCGACCCTCTGGAAGGAGAATCTTCCACGAAAACATTGGTTGCTTCGAATCCGCCTGCGTCCCAGCCTCTGAGATTCTGTCGCGGGCACCCAATCGTTTTGGCGGACGGGTGTCCACGTTACGCTGCCCATGGCCACCGAGCTTCGTGCCACCAGCGACTCCGATGGGACGCAGTATGGGCCTCTTGCGCAAATTTCTTTAAGGCCTACAGATGAGCACCGACATAACCGAGTTCTTGCCCGGGCGCCCATGTTGCGGTTATTTATGTTGTACTCGTGGCTGATATCAGCAACGATCGTGCATGTCTGGACTGGGTGGCCGCCCTCGAGACCCGATTAACATCTGCGGCAGTCAGCGCTTTCCAGAGCACCCTCAACAACATGGTCTCCCTCCAACAGTCCCGCGGCGTGGAGGCTTTTGCGCGTACTGGTGAATGATAGACGTCGGCTGGAGGTGTAACTCGTTTTGTGAATGAATGGCGCGTGTCGAGGGCCTGTCTCTGTGGAGAGAGATGCAGAGGTCGCACGGAAGTCGGTGGGAGCGCATACCCAGACGAAACTTTCGTATGCTATTCCGCCTCGCCACGCCGCCGTGGCCTCGAGTTTAGTCACACCATTACATGTTGCCAGAGCGGGGGCGACGTGCTCAATATGTTTGGCGGCATACGAGACGGACTGGGCGGTAGCCAAAACGGCTACTTCGCTCAGACTCGAGTCGAGTCGTCCGCTCCGACGAACGACACCCCCACACAGAGAAACTACCTGCGGGAATTTCGCCTAGACGCGCCCATGCCGCTGGAACCCCTCCGCAGTCTTGCACGATGCACCGTTGTCGGGCTCCTCCTATATGTCCGCTCTCCGAGGCGGTTGCAGCGGCGATTGGGCGGCCCCGGCGGGTTTTTTCAGTGCTCTGGATCTGTGCGAGGTTGAAGCGGCGTGGGCACCTGGTTATGGGGGGGGGCGGGGGCTGTAGTGGACCTAGAGCGGGGCGAAGGCACGGGCCCTTGGTTTATGTTTCCCCAACACCTCTTGGGACGGTTTTGATAGCGGATGTTGACCGAGTCTACGGCGGTGGCTAAACCAACTGAGGGGGGGAGGTTGGGTGCTAGCCACACAAGCGGAGGAACTCAGTGGTTGCCGGGGGTTCTGGTGGTTCTGGATGATGATGCTAGCGTTGGGCGCTGGCATGTAGCCAAGGCTCCGCGACCTATTATCTCCGGTGTAACGGCATGGGTGCTTGTGTGCGTGCACGGGATACGCCAGTTGCAGGCATGGTCAAACTGGTACGTGGGCGTGCTTTGCGACGTAACATGTAGTAGATTCGTGGCATTTCATTTAGGTGGATATAGTAAAGGCGGCATCGGCGAGACTACAAGGGACAACGCAGAGTAATAGCACCACGGGCAAAGCCGGGACCGTGCTGTACTATATATTGTCAAGTATTATTGCTCCATCCCACACCTGGTATTATCGGTTCACTACTACTGCACCCAGCTCCCATGTGGAAAAGCACAAAGCCGGAACAAAACGGAAAGACCGCAACCAGCCGAACATTAAAAGCAATTGTTTTTGTCGATACTACGTATGTATATAGAAACGTGTATTTGATGGCAAGATGGTGGTGGTGCCGTACAGGTATACCAGGTATGCTTCTACTTCAAGCAGTACTACGAGCTGGGCTGGCCAAGAATGACCATTTCACTCGTCCGGTGGTTTTTCAATAATTTGTAAGCTTTACGACCCCAAAGATAGTAGCAGTGTGTTCCTGGGTCTACGGCCTATTTGCCGACATTGAAATTGTCGAAATCCGAGTTGATTCCGCAAATATAAAATATAGAAAAAATAGAAAGGCACTGCATGCCTTACGTAGTTAAACGAGTTATATATGTCATCGATTTTGTAGTCATCAAGTATACTGAAGTCCACAACCTTTTTCCTGAGGATTGCGCTCAAACTCCGTGTGCATCTTCTTTGCGGCATGACGAATCGACCAACATCCTCACCATAGCCTAATTCGCCGACCATCCAGAGATATGGCGTGCGTGAGACACCCTGTACAAAGCCAAGATACTACGACGAGAAGCACAAAATGTTGGATTCTCCCTCCAACTTGTATATATACTGACTGCATCTTGTATACGTCCTACTTCAGGGCAAATCTAAGGGATTACCTACTGCACCATTTTATTTATTTGTTCCCCCGTCAGTTGTGGCCACAACACATGTTGGCTTTTTTGTTAAATAATTGTTGTTGTTGTTGTCTTCACATTTAACTCGTTTCAGTTGCTAATCCCTACAGTCTGATCTAGCAAGATCATAGCCCGTGGTCACAAAAGTGCTACGTAGAGCCATCAGAGAATCCTGAAGAACACGCACACTTAGCAGGGAAAGGATGCACAAGTCCGAAGAGGTACACCTAAACTCCCTACAGCATGTTATGCGTGTCCAAAACTGGACTACACGCCTGCAATCTCCATTCGACTACAGCAGCATCGCCCCCCCCTCCACCCCTCTCACTCTTTACCAATGAATTTGCCGACTACGGCGCTGTCTGTACAAAAACACACGGTAGGCGTGGGAACAAGATGGAGCACGCAGCTGCTGTCTGAAGTGCTGCCAGAATGACAGTCCGCGGGCACACAGTGAAAAAGAACAGCCAACCAAAGTCATCACGTCAATTGACAATTACCCGAATCTATCCCGAACGTCTGTGTTAGGCACAGCATTATAAGCATCGACACTGATTAGGAATCGTTCCACATTGAAGGGGTCTTCCACGATCAGGCACACAATTAAGGCACCCGGGGTGTCCGCGCCATCTCTGCCGCGTCTCTCTACAAAACCAGTGACGTCATCAACACAGACCCAAGGTCAACATTCAGGGAAAAAAACGAAATAGTTGTCAACGAAACAATAATGTTTGTCCGTGCGGCACGGATCGATGTTGCCCGTATGCTCCGGTGTCTCGCTGCTCCGTCGAGCTGTTCCGGTGCCGCTCCGGCGAGCTGCTCCGGTGCCGCTCTGGCGCGCTGCTCCGGCGCCGCTCTGACCAGTCCTAGCACGACCACACTCGATCCGCTCCGTCCGTACACGCTCTCGTTGCTGTCCTTACCAGTCGGTTCTTCGCTTTCTCCCTTGTTGCACTCAGGCGGGTGCTTGGTCTGGAAAAGCAAAATTCTCGCGCCGAAGGGGTCCACCAGCCCAATCTTCAGCTCGTCGCCACACGCTCCCTCTTCCTTCGATGGCGAAGCCAGGTTACTGAGACAGTACAGCTCCCTCTAGCAAACACACCTAGGGCCGTGTACGTAGTGTCCGTTCACCTTCCTGATGGCGTCTGCCTCCGCGCACAAAAGTGAGATGGACATTGCTGTCTACACCGACGGCCAAAAAGGCCCGTGCATCTGACTTTTGTGCCTGACGCACCAGTGCCGACCCAACTCCACCGCTGCGCACGCTTCGCGGCGGGTGCGCAGCAGCAAGAAGGTATCGGTCCGCTTGAGGGTGAGTCTAGCCTTCCTCGCTAGAAAGACCCCCCCCCTCGCTATGGAACATGCCAAAGCAAAAGCCTTGCCGAGGCAGCGAGGGGAAGAAGGGAGAGTTACGCCAATTGATTGTTCACGAAAAATAACTAAAGTCAACATACATGGTGCAGTTGGCATTGCCTTCGTTTTGCGTGTGTCAAGTTTTCAGCTAAAAAATCGGAACAAAAAACAACTAAAAACAGCGCCTGACCGACGAAAAAGACAATATTGGCCACCCCAGCTCGTACAGCCATAGGCCATGTACAAGCAAACCTACAGTATACTGGGCTGTCTTGCAACTGCTAACCGGAAAAGAACAACCTACGTTGAGCAATCTCAGTTCTGCGCACGAACACATACATGTAATACTACTACTGCAATACGCTGCAGGGATATGTATTTCAGAATGACCGGCATTTTCCAGGGAAAACAACATTTGGTCGTGTTTTCCAGTGGCAACGAAAACGAATGGAAACAGCCGGCAACCAAGAACTGGATTTCAGCTGTGCAAAAGAGGACGGAAGCCGCTGGTTTCAAGCAAACACGCACCTGGCCACTACGACATCTACACTGGGATGCGTTTGTCGCGACTCCCCCGTCTCGAGTGATCTCCCGCAGTCAAAGCACGATGGTTAGATCTGGCAACGAGGCTTGTGTCTCCGAGCTGCTGCAAATCTGAAAACCGCTCGTCGCAGCTACGCTCTCAAACATACTTTATAGGGCTTGTTCCAGCATCTTAGCCCAACGAAACCAGGGTTACCAGGCACCCCACGGACCACGGGGTCATTGTAACGTTGAACGTTTTCAATTTCGATGCTTGCGTGGCTCGTGGGGTCAATCCGCTCGTACTATTTCGTACCAGAAGCGGTTGGAATCACGGCGCGTCGGTTTTCATTTACAGGATCCTCGCGCGGGTCAGAGGCTGACAACTCGCTGCTATTAATAGAGGCTTCTTTTTCGCTGCAACGGCTTGACGCCGTCTCCCGAGGTCAGAGGGTTAGGGTTGTGGGGTGTCTTGTCGGGGGAGAACGGGCTGCTGTTCAAGGTCGTTCCTTGATCTACTCTGTATTGATTGTGCTTGGTACTCGATACAGCAGGTATGATGACGGTTTCATATATTAGGGAGTTCATATACTTGATGAGGCTTTCTCCATCTGTGAGGTCTCGTGCTTGCTGGTGATCTGCTTGACTTGACTGCTTGACTTGCTGGCTGCGCCTCGATGGTGGCCTGCGAGGTCCGACGATAATATATACGTGGTTTATGTCTCCATGAGCAGCGCTCCAGCTCCCTTACCCTGCCCGCCTGTGCTAGGCCCTGGAATGAGCCCGAGGTCGTATCAATATCTGTCGGCATTTTGGGGGCACATCTCTCTCTTGGCGAATCTGAACGGAGGGCAGCCGCACCTCTGAAGCGCGTCGACATTTTCCTCGCCGATTTCTTTCCTCAAATCCTTTGATAGAGTACAGTAGCCACCTCAAGTATCACGTGCAGTCGTCTTCCCTAAGCCGAGCACAAGTTGCACCTACAAGCAGCGGAATCTGTATGGGTTTCCCACTTTGACCCACGAAACGATATTGGTGACCTTTTTGGACGAGTACGCGTAATTTGTGAGGTTTCACAGCAGTACACGCACCGAACGAGTACAAATATATAGTCCCCACGAGCGATGCAAGAAAGCGAAATTGAAAACGGTCAACGTGACGACGACCCCGCGCGTGGGTCATGGAGTGGCTAGCAACCCTGGTTTCGTTGGGCTGAGATGCTGGCTCGAGCGCTGTAAATGTTCCTGGTACACGCATCTGGACAACAGACTTGCTGTGATTTCTACAGTCCGAAGAGACACGCATTGCCGGCAGATCCGAGGACAGTGTGCCGGCCACAAGGGCTCAAATGACGCCGGCATTATTGAATAGAGGGGAGGTCCAGTTGCTTGGGCTACCGAACAGGGCTTCTCTTTTGTCGTATCAACCGGTGTGGCAAACCGACTTTATGTTATATACGCTTTTTTATTTCGGGCGGTTCGGTATATTTGTTAGTCTACGAAAACTAAAAATAGCTTTAGGAATTTTCCGGGAAGAAAACGCGTATTTCTCAAATCAATGTCCCTGTACTACTACTACTGCTACTACTACTACTACTGCTACTGCTACTACTACTACTACTACTACTACTACTGCTGCTGTTACTACTACTGCTACTGCTACTACTACTACTACTACTACTGTTAATACTACTACTACTACTACTACTCTACTACTACTACTACTACTACTACTACTACTACTACTATTACTACTACTACTACTACTACTACTACTACTACTACTACTACTACTACTACTACTACTACTATTACTACTACTGCTACTACTACTACTACTAGTTAGTACTACTACTACGGGGGACCATAGTAAATAGGACCAAATATTGCTAGTAAAAATAGGTAAGCATATAGCTTTTGGTGTATACCGTAGGTCATGTACAGTATGGTCACCAGTAACAATACTCCTCCTCCTCGTCCTCCTCCTCCTACTACTACTACTACTATTGTACTACTGCTACTGCTACTACAACTACTACAATTACTACTACTACTACTACTAATAGTACTACTACTACTACTACTACTACTACTACTACTACTACTACTACTACTACTACTACTACTACTACTACTACTACTACTACTATTACATACTACTACCACTAACAAACAACAAGTCAGATCCGGGGTTTATTCATTATTACCGATCACCGCATCGAGTCTATCTAGCTGTTCAACTGCTATAATTTCGTGATTTCAACAGGTCACTTGTTCACCCGCCGCTCTCCGCCGTCCGCAAGAAAACGAGCAAACATCGTTAGCACAGAAAACGATGTGTTCATGCAATTTAAAAGACACATCATCAGGTGTAAGTTAGGACATTTCGTCGAACGGCACCAGGTATTCATTCACAAGCTGCCTGTAAATCTTACAGAGCAGTTGCACCTATTGTTTCGGCGCTTGCCTGCCACGCTACCCTCCGCTCTCAGGCACCAGCAAGGAAAACTAAACTTGGCAGCAACTCTGAGCACCGAGATGTTTTATTCTAGTTGTATTTTATTATTGTGGCATCGCACGATATAATATGATGTTCTCTTATCTTGTACACCAACTAACTGATACCGGTAGGAATAAGGAAACAGCCTACTATAAGATAAACACTTTTTTCCCGTAATTCCCCCACCATTTTCTTCCTCTTCATCTGGAAACGTGAAGAAGGTTGCTTGCACCGTACTTGATATCGGACCTGGTACTACTGCTGTACGTACGGATGAAGAGTATTCGCAAGCACCTTATAACCCTTTGCTAATCGTGTGGCATACTGCGAGGCGCAGTTCGTGTGTTTCCCGGCACACCCAATCAAGCGGGGGTCGCTACAATAGCAGTGCGTGCTACTTGTTCTTTCGCCTTCATCTGTCCTCTTTTCCACGGGGCCGTTCAAGCAGGGGACGCCGGCTCTGTCGGTGATCCGATTACGTCAAGCAGAGAGCGGAATTGTTAGGCTGCCGCATCTGCAGTAAAGCTGTGGACACCTCAACATGACGAGCTACGCCCCTATTGTAGTGACCGGCAGTGCCGTCGAAGGACAGCAACAACAGCAATCGCCCGAGGGAGACCGCGTCAATGGCGCCTTTGGAGCGAGGAGGGCGTGGTGGTGGCAGGCTGGACCTGTTGATTCGTGAGTTGCTACACAATAATTATAGGAGTATATCTGCCCCCCTTCGGTCGAAAAAACAAAATTACTACTGTAGCGTCCTTTGAAACAAATATCGTTTGTCTTGGTTACAGCAGCAATAAAACTACCAGGTGCGTACGCTTGTATTTCTGGTACAATAACACCATATCGTTACCCCTTACGGAACACGGCACAGCTTCAGTTCAAACGCTCAGACCCGCTCCCGACCAACGTATAACTTGTTCGTTATGTTCTCTAGGAGGTGTTGGGGGCCTTGGATGTGCAAGGGAGGGTAGGCATTTCTGTGTTAGCATCACGAAACAAATTGCTCCGCAGCAAGGATTTTGATCAGTACGGAGTTCCAATTTTGTAAGTACACCCTGCTGAGGCCGCACGAAGCACAGTAAGGACGGTGTAACTAGAGGCTCAGATAGGTTCGCCTACTACTGCAGTACTGATCCTCTCACAAGAAACCTGAAATCGGGCTCAGGCTGACTTTCTTATTCTGGGCGCGCGCGAAAGACACTTTATTACGTTACGCTGTCTTGTGCTGGCCTCCGAGAAGACGTTTTTCCTAGTAGTGCACAAATATGAATGGTGCCTAGGGCCCAGGCCAGCAACAGGAAAGGGTCAACCTTAAGGCCGCGGTGGGTGTCGACCATCCCCTGGGTCCCGCTTTCAATTTTTCGACCAAAAAAATATATATATTTTTTACGGTTTCGAAACGGGACTGTCAACTTTCCGCCCAATGAAAGGCTGGCACGTACCTGATATTAAACAAAAATCGACGCAGAGCTATGGGTATCGCTAGGTGGCTTATTTGGGCGGTCAGCACGGCGTGGGCCTGCGGGACCATGGCGACTCCACAAGGTGAGGGGACTACCAACTACCCAAATCAAGGCGCCTGCTGAAATTTGGCTGTTTTTGGTGCGCTATGTGTTGAGAACCGGTGGGCTGTCATTTTTGGGTCCGACCAGCTCTGGTCCGGGCTTAGGGTCCCTCACGATAGAGACACCATTAGGGGCTGGGCGCCCTAGCTAGAGTCCAGCTCCCAGCTTAGTGTGTTCAAGGCACCGTTGCCTTGTGGGAAGCTGATCGGCTGCCCGCAAATCTTCATTCGGTCACGTACAAGCACTCTTTGGGTACAGAATGTTGTATTTGGGTCAAAAGAAGCCCCTTACCGCCCGCCGGAGGTACGAGACGCCTCGTGTACATGTCCCGCCCCGCAAACGCCTCTACACATGCCTTTCACCGGCGACTTTGAACAATATCGCAGCGAAGGGCTCTGCAAGGCCACCTGCTGCGAAACTGGGGCGCGATGCGATGCACAGCAGTAGAAGTCCTGATTTTGGTGGTCGATTGTGTTTGAGGCTTTGTTGCGCAGGTTCGGGTAGTCGGACCTCCCCACGCAAAAGGCAGTGTTTTGGAAGGCGTTCTTCTCCGTGAGTTGTACCGCTTCGGCGACGGACCTCGGGGAAGAAAGATAGCTGACGTCTAGACGAATACGGGAACATACTAAGCTTGCGTCAGTGGGGACGCAGCGGGGTTCATAATTGCAATACCGCAAACCTAGCTTTCACGTAAAATTGACCTTTTCCGCTCCAGAAACCCGAAAAAGTGTACTGGATTTACTATACATAGCCTCGTAAAACACCGAAAAAAGATGCCAATGCACTACCTTTGGCTCTGCTGTTCTCCCTACGTTTAGTATATTGGGCAACGAAACTCGCTGCAGGAAGATAGCTTACATTTAGACGAATCTATACACATGTGGTTTGTTCGAAGTCGTTCACGTTGCGTGTCGGAAAATTGCAATACGGCAAACCTAGCTTTCACGCAAAATTGATCTTTTCCGCTCAATAATCCCGAAAAAGTGTACTGCATTTAGTATACATAGCCTCGTAAAACACCGAAAAAAGATGCCAATGCACTATCTTTGGCTCTGCTGTTCTCCCTACGTTTAGTATATTGGGCAACGAAACTCGCTGCAGGAAGATAGCTTACATTTAGACGAATCTATACACATGTGGTTTGTTCGAAGTCGTTCACGTTGCGTGTCGGAAAATTGCAATACGGCAAACCTAGCTTTCACGCAAAATTGATCTTTTCCGCTCAATAATCCCGAAAAAGTGTACTGCATTTAGTATACATAGCCTCGTAAAACACCGAAAAAAGATGCCAATGCACTATCTTTGGCTCTGCTGTTCTCCCTACGTTTAGTATATTGGGCAACGAAACTCGCTGCAGGAAGATAGCTTACATTTAGACGAATCTATACACATGTGGTTTGTTCGAAGTCGTTCACGTTGCGTGTCGGATAATTGCAATACGGCAAACCTAGCTTTCACGTAAAATTGACCTTTTCCGCTCCAGAAATCCGAAATAGTATACTGAAATTAGTATGCATAGCCTGGTACAACACCAAAAAAAGGTGCCAATGCACTATCGTTGGCTCTGCTGTTCTCCCTAGGTTTAGTATATTAGGCAACGAATCGCTGCAGGAAGATAGCTTACATTTAGACGAATCTGGGGACATGTGGTTTTCTCTAAGTCGCTGACGTTGCGTGTCGGATAATTGCAATACGGCAAACCTAGCTTTCACGTAAAATTGACCTTTTCTGCTCAATAAACCCTAAATAGTGTACTGAAATTAGTATACATAGCCTCGTACAACACCGACAAAAAGTGCCAATACACTATCTTTGGCTCTGCTGTTCTCTTGGGTTTTGTATATTAGTGAAAGCAACTCGCTGCAGAAAGATAGCTGACATTTAGTGGAATCCACGAACATGCGGCTTGTTTGTACGTACGGACGTTGCGGGACAGAGAATTTCAGTACCGGCTTCAGTATGTATAGTCTTGCCCACCCAGACAAAAAACAGGCCATTACACTGTTTTCGGCGCTGCTGTTATCCGTTAGTTCGACACATTCGGCAAACTACCTTGAAGACGAAATATAGCTGGCGTCTAGGCGAATCTCGGAACCTATATTGTAGACGTTATTCCAAACCGTGCGACGAAAAACAAAATGATTTTCTGCAAAATTAGATTCGACATAAAAAATGTGCTTTCACACGTGAAAAGCGAGAAATTCATACCGGCATTAGTATGTACAGTCCTGTCCACCCCGAAAACAACAGGCCGAAACACTATGTTTCGCGCTGCGGTTCTCAGTGGGTTCGACACATTCGGCAAACTATCTTGACGACGAAAGATTGCCCACGGCCTGTAAAAAAGCAAGTTCGATCATAGCAAACGAAGTAAATTCCGACAATCTTTGTTTCTACACTCAAGCAACACCTTTTGTACAGGCTTGCTTGTCGACACAAAGCAAAGCATGCCATTCATCAATATTTGCCGCTGCTATGCGCTTCACTCAGGAACAGGTTGCCGCCCCCCGTACACCCTATCCCCTACGCCGCCTGGTATTGCAGGTTGTTCCGAACCGTGGCCGCAAGAACATAGGCAAGTTATCGCGTCCGTTGATCTTCTCCTTGTGGCGGCCAAGCACCCTGTACGCGGGGGCCGGGAAGGATGTCGAGAGAGGATATATTGCGCGGGGGTTTAACAAGTTTCTACAGTAGTCGCACTCGTGTGGGGAATGGGGGGCGGGTCCTGCAAGTGTATGCAACACAGCCGCAGGGTGGCATCTACTAATTCTTTTGCATCGCAAATTTCCGAAAATCCAACAATTCCGGAGGACCATAGTAAATAGGACCACATATTGTGTGTAAAAACAGGTAAATATGTAGTTTTTTGTGTCGACCATAAGTCCTGTTAACTATGGTCCCTAGTAATATTGCGCAGTCGGGATTCTGCCGGGAGAGCCCTTCATACAGCGCTCTGCTGTACATATACATGAACATTAGGTAGAGTGCCCACCCCAAAAACAAAATAGATTCACGTACAAGTATAACACTACAGTAGCACTTATAGTGTCAAGAGTTTTTCATCTGTTGTCTGTGATCGACTCTTCGTTCCGTTGTTCGTGTGCCTCGTTGTTCTATGAATGGTGAGGGTATCGGGGGGGTGGGGGGGTGAGGGGGGTGAGGGGGGAGGGAGGGTGCACTCGATATTTACGCGGGGGAGATCGTTTTTTTTATGAAGGTTTTTTCATGTATGCATTTTCCAAGAGGGTGATTATTAGTATTCACTGGACGACCTTACCTGTCTGTGCATTATTGATCGCAGTATGCCTTTTTATGTTCGTTAGTTTTCCGTGTCTCCCGCTACCTGATTTTCCCAGCAAGCCTTGTATACATGGTATATACTATACCTGGTATATACTATTGATAATATGCATACTCATATATACAACTCCTGCTGCTGTACGAGGTATCGTACGAAGTATAATATGTATACATAAACATCTGGTCGTATACAGAAAAAAACGAAGACACATCATCTATACATGTACATATTTATACATATGTACGTACGTACATACATACCTATATATATAGCCAGGTACTCGTATGATGTTACAATATATTTGGTACTACTACGTACTAACTTGTACTCTGAACAATAATGTAACTTTTGATGTTCAATGCGTACGAGTATCCGGAAGGATGTGTACGTACGTACGTACGTACGTAGAAAGTACCAAAAGAGCAAAATACAAAGACAAACCAGGCCTCAAAACCGTACGTACAATTTATCTTTTGACGCACTCGGCAGCGGTACCTACCTGGACAGTACACACGCACAAAGAGGGTACCACCGCTCGTACAACACGCTCCGCTGCAACCGTCAGGGCTCTCATCGTCGCTGGACAGGGGCACACCATGCTTTCCATCTTCTCAAAAATGCTTCATGTGTCCCTCGGCTTTCCTTGGGGCTTTTTTGCACAACCTGTCGGGAAGCATCTCGTCTCCTACTCTTCTTCCAGCTGCGGGAGAGGAAGCACCGCCCGAGAGGGAAGCCGACGGACCACCCTCGGCCTTTGAGCGCTTGGCCGCTTGCGACTGACCGTCGGCCATGATCAAGAGGATTGCTGGTGTGACGGCACCGTGTGTGTCGTGCTGCTACGTACTCGTACTGCTGGGAACTGGTGCATAATCACATCGGTCTTTTTTCAAGTTGTTTTTAAAAAATAGTTCGATTTTCACGGTACACCAAATTTCCCAAAAAAATCAGAAGATAATTGCGAATAGACCGGTCGAAATAAGCACGCCGCTACTATACAAAACCGGGAGTCTTCGCTGAGGGAACCACCGCCCCCTTAAGGGGTCCCTTCGGTCATAGAGTACTTGAGTGTTAAAAAACAATGTTTGTTCGTTCTATACACCAGCAATACTCTTTCTGGTACAATAGCACCGTATCCGTACTTCTTACGGAACACGGCATAGCTCCAGTTCTAAAGCTCAGACCTCTCCCCGACCAAAGTATAGATTGTTCGTTATAGTCTCTACGAGATGTTGGGGCTCTTGGGTCTGCAAGGGAGCGTAGGCATTGCTATGTTTGCATCACGAAACGAAAGTGCTCCGCAGCAGTAGTTTTGATCGTTTCGGAGCTCTTGTTTGGTATCTAGACTCTGCTGTGGCCACGTAGGACGCTATACGGACGGTCGGACAAGTAAACCCAGGTAGATTCACCTACTAGATAGTGCTCGGCGTCCTCGTCGACAATCTGAATTAAAACAGTATCAGCAGCCAGGGAAACTGCCACTTTTCGAATTCGTAAGCTTCCATGGAAGTAGGGTAGTATGGAAGTTTCCATGGAAATGATCAAGGAAGCTTCCATGAAAGTAGCCGGAAGCTTCCATGGAAGTAGCTTCCACGGAAACGACGGCAGCTTCCTTGGAAGTACTCAAGACTGCACGCGGAAGCTTTCACTGCTTCCGTGGAAGCTTGCATGGAATCAACTTCCAAGGAAGAACATCTCCATTGCCATGGAAGCGGTGGGACCTTCCACGGAAGCTTCCACGGAAGCTTCCGAGTACTTCCATGGAAGTTTCCGTGGAAGCTTCAACCGTTTCCATGGGAGCTTCCACAGCTTGCATGGGAGCTTCCATCCGCTTCGATGGAAGGGGCGAAATCTTCCGTGCAGGTGGTAGAAGCTTCCGTGGGACAAGTGGTGGAAGCTTCCACGTGCCTCCGTTATAGGAGAAGATCGTGTAGAAGACCAGGGGTACCAGGTGTATGGCGAGTCGTCTTTCAGTAGGAGGCACGTTTCGTGCTGAAAAATGTGTCTGATCGGTACACCTCCTCCTGATACACAAATGTTGACCATGACCCAGGCTCTCTAAAACTACGCATCGGGGAGAGGTCTTAGCATTATAATTGGAGAAATGTCGGTTTCTGTAGGCAGTCATGAAAACGTAAACAAATAGTACCCAGAAAAAGTACGATGTATGGCAGCTGATAAAAAAACGGATAAAACAACGTTCACTTTTCTATGAGTGCTGTATTGCTTGTACTGTGGAGTAGTACTGCTTGTAGTGCTGCAATTGTTTGAGCTTCTAAAGGCTTCCCGCGCTGATGCTCGATAGTCTAGTTTGTGTATTCGTGTGTGTCTGCCTGCATATGGGAACCCCGAACCTCCGAATTTCGTTTCGCAAAACGATGCCCGTCGAACACCCCCTCGATGCCACCACCGAGAAGCTGGTCATCTCTCATTATGCCACCCACCCTCGCCAAGTACCAGCTCTACACGAAGGATTCTACTCTCCGTGGCTCCAACCTTAATTTTCCTCCCCCCCTCGCTTCTACTCGAGGTGCTTAGCTCGTGTCTCCGTTCCCCGGCCTAGCTTAGGCAGCCAAAATCGCTGTACGAAATTATAAGCATCGTTTATACACGTACAAGACTTCTGCTCCTGACGGACCATCGCTTAGATGAAAGCGATGCCAAGACCTTTGCCAAACGTAAAGATTGGTCGGATTGATTTACCCAGCCTCGATGTACCAGACATTAACATTAACGAATCATTTTGAAATTTAAAACCATGGTCGTTTCCTGCCAAAACTATTGCTTTGTTGAGCCTCCTGTTTAGACAACTATATAAATGTGTAGTTGAACCAGAGAGTGGTTTGTACCCTTTTTATGGGTTACTTGCGCTGTGGTGTTTCCCGTTTCTTTTATGATCAAACTTTGTAGGTGTTCCGCTTTCGAAGCTGTCCTGTTTCTTTCGAATTTTTCAAGATGCTTTTTCCGCTTTCCCCGCGTTACCACCTCTAGTTTATTGTTTGGGCAGCGGCCAAAAAGAGGTACACCTGGTCCGTTTGGGGCCAAAAACAGGTACATACTAAAATCAAGTTTAAAACGCACCCCACGAACCTGCCGTTCCTTGCAACGCAAAGTAGAGTTTGTTCTTCGTGCTCGCCCGGTGGCTACGTATACGAGTAGCTGCTATTAATAGTACGAGGAACGAACGCCTGCTGCTGTATTCTCCCTTCTCAGCTTGCGACACCCCTGGTATTCCAAGTCAACCACAATCCCGAAGGGGAGCCTTCTATCTCGTATTATTTCGGCGGAGGTGTGCAGGCAGATATATCTGTGTGTCGCTCGAGTGGCGTGTAGTGCGAGGTGCGAAAGGAGGAGGGGGTCTCCGCGTACGTCGGCATTTGTATAGGGGGCATAAGGTGGAACTATGAAGGGCCTCTGGTTGGCTTAAAAACGACAAAAAAAAGGTGAAAGTCAAGCAGAGCAGACAAAATCAGGTATACCTGGCATTTAAAGAGGCAAAAACCGGTACAACGAGTTTTGGACCAATGACAGGGCACGTGGAGTGCGTTTTTTACTTGATTTTAAGTATGTACCTGTTTTTGGTCGCAAACGGACAAGGTATACCTTGTTTTGGCCGCTGCCCTTATTGTTTTCTTTAGAGTTCGGCCATCAATTGAAAGGGCTTCGCGAGTACAATTAAGTAGCCGACAAGCAAAGAGCCAGTACTTTGTCAACGGGCGAGGAAAACAGACAGAAAATAGCCCGCAACTCGTCAGCACAAGTAAGCAACGCATTGTTTGCCATATGCCACACACACGCCACAACCCCACAACACGCCCGCCACAGTTTCCAGTTGGCGAGGTCGTTCACCCTTGCGTGGCAAGACTTCAGCCAGTAGTACGACCAATCCCTGGACCCCATTCACACCTACCTTGCGCCTACACGCGGTCCCACAGCAGCCCAGTACAGTACTCAATAGTATGGCCGTGAGGCGAACGTGCGTATCATACGTCAGCTGGAGTCGTCTTGTACATTAGCTATACGTAGATAATTGCACGTATGCTTTGTTCTCAACCCCGACGAAAGGTTATGCGCTTGCCTACAACGTATAATATGTGTACATACAAACCAGGTACGTACTACGATGTAGCTGTACATGTTACAAGAACGGTGGGAATGAGGAGCGTGACAGACGCCTTCAAGTGGTCAAACTCCTAACTGCATTAAGCTACTGCGTTGGCGGCTCTTCTCTTTTTGCTGTGTTCCTGCAATTAATTGTCATTGATGGGATCGTTTTTTATTCTAAGCGATTTGGGTCAGCACATAAACCTTTTTTTACTGACCGGCAGGTAATTGATGGGTGTGCGTGGTGGGTGAGAGATTTACTGGGTTGGTCGGTTGGTCCCTCGGCTGGTAGTCCCACAATCACCAACACCACCCACCAACATTTACTGTTAATTAAGCGATGCGTGTCAGCGCAAAAACCTTGTACGAGTACAGAGAAAAATGTACCAGTAAACAAATACATCTGAATCATTTCATAATTCGTTTTTGTTGTATGATCTTTTTGCTCGTATTTTGTAAAATCTGTATCAGGTATCAGGTCGGTTGGTCCCTGGGCTGGTAGTCCTACAATCACCAACACCACCCACCAACATTTATTGTTAAGCGATGCGTGTCAGCGCAAAAACCTTGTACAGAGAAAAATGCAAACTAAGAAATCTGAATCATTTCATAATTCGTTTTTATTTGTATTGTCTTTTTGCTCGTATTTCGTAAAATCTGTATCATTTCAGAAATCGTGTTTTATTGTCTTTTTGTTTTCTGCAGCAGCAGCAGCAGATAAGAAATGGGATGAAAAAAAAAAAAAAATTGCTGCTGCTGCTGAACGAGTGCGTACCAGGAACCACCACCAAACCACGGGACGAAGCCACCACCAACCACCACCAGCCACTACGAGCAACAACAACTTCTGGTGCTCCTGCGGCTCGTGGGGCAGGGGTGGTGGCGGTGGTGGTGATGGTCGTCGTTGTGGTGTTTGCTGGTGATGGTGGTGTGTGTGCTGTGTGCGATGATGGTCTTCCTCTTCTCGTCCGATCATCACCGTTGTTGCTCTACTGCCGAGAAATGTGGTCTTCAGTTTCAACCCTTGACAGCCTTGACATGCCGTGACTGTCACCAAACAACTAGTTTTTAGTGTGGAACACGCCACCCTACACCCTTGACAGCGCATGTTTTGCCTTGCTTGACATGTCTCCTCATCGTTGCTATATACTACTGCTAGTTTGCTCTACTGCCGAGAAATCCCAGTGACACAATTTGGTACTGGCAACAGTTTAGGGCAGTCACTACCGCCTAGCTCTCCGATCTCGGCACGGCTTTCGACACGAATAGCACAGGACGGTCGGCACAAATAGCGGGCCTCTATCAGTCCCGAGCGTGTCTGAATCGGTTCAGTGTACGCGTCGCGCGCCAAAAAAAAGCAAAGCGAACGAAGTGCGAAGTGCAGACGAGCAGACAGACGAGCAGACAGACAAACCTCAATATTAAGGATTCTTTAAATAAAGCCACGCTGCGGCAGCTTTCAGAACTGTTTTTTGTCCGTTTGTGTCCGTTCGCGACCAGGGGGATACACCCCCACGGGCACGTACCCAACCCATTAGGAAGAGCATCTATTGATGCTTCGAAGGGCTGCGCCCTTCTCAGCATCAAATATCTCCTCATTATAACAAAACAAAACGCGAGATCAATTCAACAACAAAACACAAAAATTAAAAAGGGACACGGGTGAACGGGCACCAGATTCCGCGCGCTAAGTAATCCACACTACCAGGAGCAGCAGCAGTACTACATACAGTAAGTAGTAGTAGCAGCTGTAGTTGTGCGTATGTGTGTATTCCTGTGCTGCTGCTGCTGCTGCTGCTGCTGCTGCTGCTGCTGCTGCTGCTGCTGCTGCTGCTGCTTCTGCTGCTTCTGCTTTTGTATATCTTGCTGTTGCCGCTGCTCCTTCGTGTACAGCGAGTTATGAACAGAGGGGGGGAAACATGTTGTTCAATCATTGCTTTTCAGAGCAGTCTAAGAAATGATGTATCAAATTGTTTTACAGCAGTACAGAGGTACAAATTACGTTAGACAAGCGATTTTTCACGCGGGGCAGTTTGCTTCCTCCTCGTTCAACTACAGAGTATCAACACGCTGCTACAAATCAGTTCGTGCGACGTCAGACCTTTGAACTCGACTCTCGACATAAAATCATGCTACGGTCAACCCGCAACGTCTTTCGTTGTGACTGGCATATTCTATGATGTACGTATAAAACAGCAGTAGCATGTAGTAATGTAGGAGGTACTGCGGTACCAGCATATTTTACCAGAGGGCGGTAGCATGATAACAAACAAACCAAGAGTTCGTATATACGTACACGTTGTTTACTTTTTTAGTGTCCTTCTTCGCCTAGACGCTTTGTCCGCACTCCTCGGTTTTAGGCGAAGATGCATCAGTCTATTTGTAGTTGCTTCTGTCGTTTTTGCTGCTGCTGTTGTTGTTGTTGTTGCTGCTGCTGTGCATTATGCTGATGCTCTGCTGCGGTGAAGGTAACCCGTATTTCTTGCGTCACCCTTACTATGACCACTTCGTAGGAAAGCCTTGTCCTGGCCTTGTATATATATATGTATTCTCGGCCAAAGTGAGCCTTCAGGCGCGTCCGCCATGGTGCAACAACCGTACACATAAAAACCAGTACCGCCGGTAAACCGCACAACGTATTCCTTAACTCCATGTTCTAGTGTGCTTGCCGCCAATGTGCAGCATGACAGGAAGCTTCAACGTTGTCCCCCCACCCTTCGACATAAGATGCTGAGCGTCACACGAGAGATATGGTGATGCGCAATATTTACTACAGGAGTCCGCATGAAAGTTAGGCCTCTTTTTTTCCCTAGAATTTTATTTGAGATGTGTTTTTTTTTGCGGCAACCAAAAAATACCGAAGAGCTCATATTAAAGAATCATATATCCACCAGCTCTACAAGATAAGCATAGGTCTTGGTCTAGGCCTGCCGGGCTTTCCACGATGGCACTGACTTGGCGGTGCTAACGAGACCACCCCCGGCTCCGCCGCCCTTTGGTGGCGGGAGAAAAGTGCTTCGATAATATTCCTCCGTCGATCTTTGATGTCATTCTTTTTTTGTTTTGCTCGCACACGTCGTGCGTGCTGGCAGAGGACATTATTTTTTGTCGATTACCGGCAAGGAATATTATCGCATTAAAAAATAAAATTAAAAAAAGAGGATATTTTTGTGCATTGTGATTGAAACGCAAAGCCGATGCGGCCGCTGCCGCCTCTTGTGCTCGAGCTAGAGAGGACGGATGCAGGCGCCAGCTGGCATGGCTACTCTACACTACCAGAGGGTTCGACGAGAGCCGTCTGCGAGGCAGATGGTCTCACCTTCCAGCGTTCGTAGGGTCGCCGTCCGTGGTGGTATCAAAAGAGGAAGACGTACCCCCAAATCTCAACAAAACCAAAGCGAGGGTCGAGGTCCAAAGACCAGCGCGTCTTCCCTCAACAAAACACCCCACCACAAGCCTCAGCCCCTGGAGTGACCCCTATGACCTCGGGAGACTACCTCAAGTCGTCGCAGCACAGGAGAAGCCTCCGGCAGCGAGCTGTCAGCCGCTGACCAGCGAGGGCTGCGAGGGAAACAACCAGCGCACCGCGATTACACGCCTGTCTGGTAGGAACGAGTACGTATCTCGACACACCTTCCTCGATGAACGCCTCGAAACAAAAATGCAAACACGGACAAGGTTGCCCTTGGGTCTTGGGGTGGCCAACAACGTACTTTTAGCTGCGCGCGAAGTCGCGCGGTGGTGCTGAAAACAATCCCGGAGAACGGAGCTGGGACCGAGGATTAGCAGATTTTATGCACCTCGAAACGACAAGCCTCACCGCCAGATCGAAGCCCTTTTCTCCCGCCACAAAAGGGCGGCGGAGCCGGGGGTGGTCTCGTTAGCACCGCCAAGTCAGTGTCATCGTGGGAAGCCCAGCAGGCCTATACCAAGACCTTTGATTATCTTGTAGAGCTGGTGGTTATATGATTCTTTAATATGAGCTCTTCGGTATTTTTTGGTTGCCACCAAAAAAAAACACATCTCAAATAAAATTCTAGGGAATAAAAGAGGTCTAACTTTCATGCGCACCCCTGTAGTAATTGGCGGTAATGAGGCGCGACCTCGGTACCTGCAGTAGTCAGATCTGCGATGCATCATGCTGGGGGGATACCGCTGTGCTGAGTGCCGAACCAACACGAACGAACATCTACGTAAGATATACGTGCCGTTTGGGTTGTTTCTTGGAAACACCCCGAAAAACCAACTGCAACAACAACAGCATACAGCAGCAGCAGCTGTGGCGGCGGCAGCAACAACAGCACCGAGACGGCAGCAACAACAGCAGCAGTAGGACACATGAGGCGAGAGTCAGCGTCACAGTACGCTCGGCTTGTCGGTCTCGCACTTTAACCCTCTGTAGTCGTACTCAAACTGTTGCGTACACGTGTCTCCTGGTTCCCCAACTCGATGGTGATACGAGTGATATTCGGCATAATTTCAAGACAAACAAATCTACAGTCCAACAACAGATAGTCGTCTCATAGCAGGTGCCACCACAACTACTACTGCTGCTGTACGACATCTACAGCAGCAGAGCTTCTCCGTCCTCTCATCAGTAGGAGGCTGGGCCTTACAATACCACCTACATCATGTGTTGGGGACAAAGCCCAAACGTTGCTGTGGTCAGGCACATTCTGCCTTCTCGTAGAGTTGGGTTTCGCTAGGTAGAACTATAAAAACAAAAACCGTTACGAGCTGGTTCCAGCGACACCCAAAATATTCCTTCTTCGCACTTTTGCACGCTGGTTTTTGAGAGTTGGAAAACGAAATTTGGCATGGTTGTGTGTCATGACCATATGAAAAAACTGACCGCTGGTCTTTTTTTATTTGTTTTTTTTTGGTTCTTGAGATACATTTTTCTGTTTTTTCTGAACTTTTCGGCAACTTTAACCCTCCCTAATTCACGAAAAAAACAAAAACTCAAAAACGACCAGGGGTCAGTTGTTTCATATGGTCATGACGCACAACCATGACAAATTTCGTTTTCCAACTCTCAAAAACCAAAGTGCAAAAATGATTCCCGTGAAAGTACTCGAAAATTGTTCCCGGTTCATGTTAAAGTCTAGTACTTTGGAAGGCGGTAAATATAACAGCCTTGCATGTTTCGCAGAACAAAACAAATGTCACAAACATGTTCCCTTTGTTGATACGATCATGTCAACACTTCTAGTGTCGAATTATTCGACGTATTGGCCGATTTATGGCCTAAATACGAATTTATATGAATTTTAGTATGGGCAGTTTCAACCCCTATACAACAACGCCTCCGCAAGTAATACGAAAAATGTCCATATCTCGCGAACTACAACTCGTACGCCAAAAATCTCTTCAGCGATGTGTTCCCCTTGTTCATGCGGGCATGTGGATGTCTTTAGTATTGAAAATATCAACGGATTCCGGTTTTCATTGCCCGAAGGTGGAATCTCACGCTTGTTGCTGGAACCAGCTCGTATGATATTTACGTTCCGATTCATGTGCCTGGTACAAAAACATGGCCCACAGCCTTGCTTTGAAAACACACGTTGCCGCACCTATTATCGTAGCAGGTGCCACCACAACTACTGCTGTAGGACATCTACAGCAGAGCTTCTCCGTCCCCTCATCCGTAAGAGGGTGGGCCTCACAATCCCACCTACATCATATTTAAGGGACACGGCTCAAACGTTGCTGTGTTCAGACACATTTTGCCTAAAGAGTTGGGGTTTCGTTCAGTAGAACTCGGAAAACATAAAATATATACCTGGTATGATATTTTACGTCCCGAAAAAAAAGAAAACAAAAACATGTCTATAAATCACACACGTTGCCGCACCTAGCTCGCCCAACTCTGAACGAGTTACAGCGATACCAGCACGAGAAGACATCGTTAAAATGTGTGCGTGCACAGAGTCCGACGGGACTGGCGTTGGTGCCGTGTATGTTGAGTGCGGTGTACAAACGGCGATGTTGACTTTCGCAAGCAAGCAAACACACAGAAGAACGAAAATCGCACGACGCTACATGGGCCGTACGCAAGCCTCTATAAAGAACCTTAACCTTTATTTCAAGGAAAAACAATGAAAACAAACTCGCGCTTCGCGCTCGCACGCCTCATCATCAGTGTTGAGCGTGATTTCTCAGGGGATGTACAGCAGTACTGATGATGCACCTGGGAGACCTATCGAATCAAGCACCCACCAGTCCTACCCCAGAGCCCTGCAATATCATTGTGCTACAACCGTGCCTACGAATGCGCGGGCTACATTTCAACCTATTGTCGTGGATGGGGACAGGCAGTATTCTCTGAGTTTCGAAACTGCGTAGGGTACCTGGTGTGCTAGTGGATCCAGCCGGCACCTGCTCTTATGCAGACCCTGCTTCAACACCAATCAATACGAATGTCACCATTCGGATCATTTGATGATGGACTTACTGTACACTTGACAGCAAACCTCCCCCCCAACGCGTGTTTGCTCTTAACTTGTAATGCGCGAACACACAACCAACGGTGGGCCTATGTTCGACTTACTCATGGCGCAGCTATCACTTCTGCTTCTCTCTCAGTACAGGTACGCTAGGAGCTACGTGATTCATCATACTGACCCACACGTGAAATATGTTTAGTAGGCCCTGTATCTCTGTAATTGCTGTTCGGTGTACTTCTCGGGCACGACCGTCTCTCGTATAATTGTACGGCATTACTGTGTGGTTGTTCGTGTTGGCTGCAGGCCTGTTTGTTGTTTTGTTGGCGTGTTGTTTTTGAGGGGGGTTCATTCCCTGTCGGCATCGCGCCGAACCATATCAAGAAAATGCACCTTGAAAATCGATATTATCTTCGTTTATCTTGAGGAGAGAGGACACTTTGTTTCTGTCACGATGGAGACACTGCTGCCAGGGTGCTTCTCTCACAAACGTTATTGATACCCCGGTGCCAATGGTGCTTATCTCGCATACGCGCCTCGAGGTCGACACCGCGGCCGACTTAGCTGCGATATCGCGACTGAATCCTTGTAGTCGGGACCTTGTCCGAGCCCGAAACTTGTCGAACAAAAACAAACGTGCACAAGTTATTTATCCTATATGATACCCAGCATTGGCGGACGTTTAATTTAATAGAACAAACGACGCCGAATTGAAGGTGAAAGAGAAGGTCGATGTTAGCCCATTCAGTACTACAGAAAATACAATACACCAAAGTTCCTAGTTTGTACTGTAGTGTGTCCCCTAAAGGATGGATAGGTGCAGTTGCTCAAGTAGTTGATGCTGTAACAAAACGATACTAGATTTCCTGGTTGGGTTCACAATCTTTTGTTTTGGTGTGAGCTCGCGGTTTGTTGTGATGTCAACCTTTCGCATAGGTTGCTAAAGGCTATGCTAGGGTAGGATTGAGGGCTGCGTTCCACGAGGAACACAAATGTTTCGCAAATAAAATGTGAAATCAATTAAAAGCTGAGCCTGACCTTTTCAACTCCCACATTTGTAAACACATGTCGTGTACTGCTGATACCCACGATATTTCGTTACACGGATAGGCCACTATAACTTTTTTGTGGCAAACAAAGCGGCAGCTGGATATATATCGTCGAACTACACCGTCATCGTCGAAGCTAACTTTATGACGAAACACGCTTGAGTCGTGCGAGTGAATTCCGCATAACTGTCGAAAATGTTTGTCTGTGTGTCTGATGGTATGTGTATATGTCCGTCTGTCTGCCCGTCTGTCTGTCTGTCTCTCTTGAAATGTGGGCGGGGACTGCAGGCGTGGCACTGATTTCGATGTACGGCTTGATCTCCGGAATATGGGTCTTATTATTGGCCTTTCTCTTCCATGACGCCTACGCAGAACACGCCCTTACAAGTTCGCTCCCGATGTCGCAGGAGGAGGTGACTTGGCCTGCCGTACGACATGGTTTCGCGTAGTTCCGAGTTTTTATATCAATCAACGGGTACAAAGTATCACGCAAATTCTCAGGCATTCGTGACTACAATACAAGGGCCCTCATAGGTGCCGGCCGTCGCTGGCGCCCAGGCTTTGGGAAGAAGGGAGGGTTGAGATCACCCCCTGGGTAGTTTGTTCCTGTTTGTAGCATATTCTGTATGGAATCCACGCAGTTCCAGAGAAGGCCAGGTGCAGAACAACAGTTGACGGAGGACCCGTGCAGTCAATGCCGCGATGAAGGTTGATCGAGCTCCACAACATTGCAACAGCAGTTGAACCAATATACCACATATCGATGCCTTTCGTTGCAAACTCGATGCAAGAGCCCCCTTGTGTTTTCCTTGGTTTTCGCCCATTCAGGAAAACGAATGACTGCATGAGCGATCGACGTTAAAGCTCACACTGCAGACTGCCATATGAAATTAACAGTAACATTACAAGATTCCCAATACACCGTGGGATGCCCGTCTCAGTACAACATAATCTTGGATCGACATACTAGACCCGAGTAGCCGACCAGCCATGTTTTGTGCTTGGTCCAAAACAGCTCTCGTAAAACTACGTATACGCGGTACTGTAGTTGGGTAGGACCTGGTAGTATAAACGTATTAAATTTGTCTCGAGGGCAAACTTGTTGTGCGCTCCTCGTATTGTATTCGAAGTCTTGAATTGTTCGTAAACAAGCCCTCCAGTTCCTGCCACCACGCGGTTCAACGCAACAAATGTATGTTTTGCGCGGCTCCATAAACTAGTGCAAGTGCGGTGCATAAACTACGCGATGCGGCCCAAGGAGCGCATGTCACGCCTCTCCTCGCACCTTTTTGCTGCTTGATCGCGTCGTAATCGTTTGAATTTGGTGATTTTAGACAAAACCTGGTCTACTGCTACGATAGCTGTGTATTTGCTCGCCGGATCATATACTTTTTGTGCTGTCCTCCATGCACGCCGTAACGAACTGCAGTATGCACGAAGCTGCGAGGGCCCTACTTTCTCTACGGCGGACTGCGAACAGCTTAAAGCGAGTATGGAACAGGCCAAGGGCCGGCTTAATGTCTTAGTCCACTATCCAATGGCCTTTTACGTGCAAGGTCCGTGCCATATACTACCGTACCCTTGTCATAAATATTTTACGATACATAATATATGATTCAACGATATATTGAGGTCTTCGGCGTTCGTGCCTATCTGTGATCCTTCAATCCTAAGTTAGTATGATTGCCCAAATACTCTCTCGACGCGCCACTCCTGTTGCCCAGTAAAAATAAGGAGCATCCAATGTGTGCCCGTTTCCGCCGTAACGTCGGCATCTAAGGGTATCGTTAGCTTCCATTGAGGTATTTGACAGATCACAGGCAGGCATCGTCGTTGCCTACAGTACATCGATAGCCCCTTCAAATTAAAAGAAATGCGACACCGAGAAGTTCGAATGTTGGTAAATTCCTAATGTTTTTTGTTGTTGACTTTGGTCGATTTTTGTAAGCAGCACCCGTAGCTTGTATCGCACGAGGGCGTTGTGCTTTATATGTGGTGATGATATCAGTAAGACATGCTGATATCCGAAATATAATGGTCCCGTTAGCCGTGCTCTACGTACTCTGAGCATATATCCGTACTGCCGGTATCTTATGTATTACGCTCTACCGAACAAGAGCACTCGTGTCGCCGATGCTGTATGGACTGTCAAAGAATCGTATCACAGACGCACTGCTTATTTGTAGCATGGGCCCTCACCGGAAGAAAGCCATGGCATACAACAGTAAGTAGCACAGTACAGCACAGTAATATATTTATAGTACTGTAACAAGAGGGCGCAGTCGAGATCCAGTGCACGCTCTTAACCGCTTTCGTTCCACGCACCCCGATGTCTGTATGCCTCCTGCAACGTCGCATTGGAAAACTCTTAAACTCGCAGCCATCTTGAACATTGTGGGCGGTGTGTTCGGAATTTGGGCCGTTTTCTTCAAACACACGCGAGCTGCCAAGGTGTACATGCTGACGAGGGCAGCTGCGATCCTCGTGGCGGTGTGGGGGGCGCTGGATATATGCTTGTGGTGCGCCAAGTACGACCTGGAACAGGGTTATAATATAATCGATTACCTGATAATCTCCTTCTTTCTTCTCTACTACTTCAAGGTCAGGGTCATTCTTCCTCACGATGCTCAAGCTGCATGTGCCGGTACTTGTATGGCGGGTATCGTACTTCTTCTGCATACTAGCATGTGGGCACAGCAAGATCTGTCGCCCCTTAGCTGCTGTTCCTAATTGCCTTACGTTTTGTACTGTACCCTCAAACCACACAATGAACTGACTGAGGAAGAAAACACACATATCCCATGCGAAGCTGTCGCCTAATATTGTGTGTGCTGAGTCAATATAGAGTCAATCGTTTTCGTGAAGGGGCATGTCCATCGCCATAGATAGGCCGTTCACCTTTGCCTGCAGTTATCACGTGCGGTTGTTTTCATTCACCAACATGCATTGTTTGTTTGTCGCTGTTATGGTCAGGTGGCGTGGTCGTACTACCAAAGAAGGCTTGAATACTCGTACGATGCCCCCCCCAGCAGCAGAGATACTGCATCGGATACCGTAAACGATGCGACGCCCATGCCCGCCATGGACACTACTGTGTGAGCTGGAAGTGGAAGTGTAATTGAAGGCTTGACTGTAGCCCAGATTGCAATTTCTGAAGACCGACACCACATGGATCCTGAAGGTACCTGTACCTACGCTAAAAGCACTTGAGCTTCCAGGACATTCCCGGACCTGCCAATAGTTTTGGTGGCAGCTCCTTCGGCGTTTTTCCGTTCCTTACCCAAGTTATTAAACTTGTACCCGCTTGTGAGGTTGTTGCTCTAGTGTTTGAGTTGACTGCCTTCACTGGTTTCGGGTCTGCCATATACCTACTTCGAATTATCGCCACATTGTGGACTCTACTTAAGAGTAGTGGGGGGTCTGCTAATTGCTAACTAACAGTGGCGCCTGTCGGTCGGAGTCCTGACATAATCAATATTGTTTGCCACACTTCATGCGGTACGTGTATGTTCTGGGTACAAAGCAAATTATGATCTACTAGGACGTATTGCTGCAAGATCTAGTGCTGTGGTACTTGCAGTCTGCCTGGTCAGCAGTATGTTCATGTAAACTGCGGATGTACGATTCACGTATGAGCATTGTAGGAGAGTTTGGTACTGGGAAACGGCATACTTCTATTGTATGAAGATGTTGAGGTGATATGTTGTTTGTATGTCATTACCTCAGTGGAAGCATGCCTGCTACGGTATTTGTGGTCGTGGATCAACTCTGATGGGATACGCCCATCACTGTACTGTACCCTGGTAAGTAGATATTTACTCTATTTTAATTATATGTCTACAATGAATGGACACTACAGTACGTATACGTATGTATATATGTATAGTTATGTTTGTGAAATTTTCGCACTTTTCGCAACTTTTCTCTCCGCGCGAGCGCTTTTCGGCTAAACGCTAGGCCCGGCCGGACACATTGGTCGAGGTTTGGGCTCGATCCGAGCTCTGTGGCTCGCGTGGCGGGCGCTCGAAGTTTTTTTTTCCCGCGGGAGTGGATAAGCCGATTTCCTTGGTTTTCTGCATGAGGCTTTTTTTTGTACGTACGTGCCAGTAAATAATAATAATGTTCTTCTTTTCGTTGTTTTGCCCTTTCGCGAGCTCGTCATGAGCACAGGATAGCCCAGACATTTGTACCAGCAGTACCAGTATACCCATTGGTATACCACAGGTAGACAACATCACATGCAGGGAGCACAACGTTACAAGTGCGCAGCATAAGCACCAGCAGGTAACGCCTTGCGTGTGTGACACGCTCATGTGTGATGTACTGCTGCTGTGGCCAGCTGTGATAATCGGAGCCTGCAGTCCGTACTCTCTACATTTCTGTTCTGCTGCTGCTGGTGTGTGTGAAAGGTCCGAACTCACTCTGGCCGAAATGACAAGGACCAATTTGATTGAATTTTAGTGTATAAACTGTTATTATTTTCCCGATTTGTTTCATGTTTCTTCCCCGAATCTCACCGCAGGAATCCACGGTGAGAGACTTCAGACAACATCAAACACAACATGCAAATTTAGCAACACAACAACGTTACAACACCGCCTATATATAGCATGAGCATCACAAGCAGCAGCGAACTACACCACGCGGCGTGTGGCAGGTCCACCATGTACTGCTGTGGCTATCCATAGTTGCTTTATCAGAGGCTTGCATCCGTCAATCAGTCATCACCAAATTCCACCTTATCTCGTCTCTGCTGCTGTGCTATCTATGATCTGTGATGTGTGTCGTATGTACGGGATGTTACGCATCTGTCGTGTGTTGAAAAAAATAATGCATGGTAATTTGGATCTTTTGTATTTTGGTCAAATGGTCTCGGTGCCGATTTTGACTCCGAAGGCATGAGTTCGATCCTCGGCGAGATGTTTTCCCCCTTTTTTTCCCCCTTTTTTATTATGTACGTAGTACGTTCGCAGACACCACAGACAACCGACAAAACACGAGCACTGCAGTGCTACAACCAGCTGGCTACACAACGTTATACACGCCTGCCGTCCGCCAGCACGGCAGGAAGCAAGATCAAACGATTTCGGTAGTGTGTCTGGGTTGTATTGCTGATGTGGGTCTCTATATATACTGGAGTTACTTTTTTCAATGGACCCTGTCATCTGTAGGGCAGGTCTCTGCTGCAGTGTGGTACATGCATGCATGCTGCCACAGGTATAACAACACTACTGGTTGCTGCTACTACTGCTGCTGCCACAGGTATAACAACACTACTGGTTGCTGCTACTACTGCTGCTGTGGCGATTTTCGTGAGCAGTCGAAAGCACAGCAGATCTACGATCGACAGGGTAAGGCGCTGCGTATGCATACCACTGGGTAATTTAATGAGAAAAAACAACCCTTGCCAACAATGAAGCAGCGCGATATCTATCCATCTCGTTAGATCGTACTCCGAATTCCGAATAACTGGTTGTTAGTAGAGGTTAGCGGTGCACGCCGCACGTTCTAGCCCCGCACCCCAAAACCAAGGTATTTTCGACCCGACACAAAGAGTAAGTGAGCTTCAATCCCCCACTGAAAACCTTTAACTTTCGGCCCGCACACCACGTATAATAAAAGCCAAGTCAAGTTGGACCTCCCGAACAAAAACCAAGCCTATTTCGATCCCCGCACCAAGTCAATTTCGATCCCCGACACAAAATCAAGTTAATTTTGAACCTAACACTAAAATCAATCCAATTTCGATCCTAATTCTAAACCCAAGGCATGTTCGATGCCCCGACACTAATGAAACCAAGTGCTTTTCGGCCCTGACTAAAACAGTCAACTTCCAGCCTGACACTAAAACCAAGTCATTTTCGACCCTGACACTCAAAACCAAATCAATTTCGACCCCCCGCGCAAAACTCAAGCCAATTACGATCCCCACACAATAATCAGGCCCCCACACAAAACCCAAGTTTCTCCGACCCAACACGAAAATCAAGTCAATTTCGATCCCTATTTTAAAACCAAGTCAATTTCGATGCCCTAACACTAAAACCAAGTTAGTTTCAACCACCCACACTCAAACTTAGTATTTTGGTTTCCCTGTATGTTTTATCCAAAAGTGCAGATGCTGTTCAACGTCGTACGTACGTACTATGTGATACGCGCATGATAGTACCATATCGCATGCTGTAGTAGGTTTTCAATCCGTTCTTGCGCCACTCCCCTAGGCACGTCCCGGAGGGGAACCTTGTACATATATATATTTGTTTATACATCATATTTTCAGTTTGATACTGGGAAACCGCAGCATGTATCGGATCCTTGGATATGCCCACTATTTCTGATCAACGCATCGGAGTCTATAGCCGTTCAACTGCTATCATTTCGGGATTATAGGAGTTCACTTGTTCGCCCGCCGCTCTCCACCGTCCGCAAGAAAATAAGCATGCACCGTAAGCACAGAGATACTTGTTGTGTTAAAAGAATTGGAGAACACATCATCATCAGCTGAAAATGAATGGACTTCGTCGACCGGTACCAGGTAGGTACTCAATTGCAAGCTGCCTGTAAATCGTTTACAGATCAGAGCAGTTGAACCTATTTTTTCAGCTGCTTACTTGCCACCTGTCACTCTCCGCTCTCCACCATCCGCAAGAAAAGTAGGCAGCAACTCTAAGCACCGAGTTTTTTTCTTCTAGTTGTACTCAATTCTTGTGGCATCACACGATATAACAAGATGGCGTTCTTTCATACAGAATTGAGGGCTGGAGCATGGTTGTGAACCGAAAACCGGACAAAGTCGGTTTTTCGGTCGGTGCTTCTCGGCTTTTCGCAACGGAAACCGACTTTTTAAGTCGGGTTTTCGGTTGCCCAAAAACAAACGAAACAGCCAAACCGACTCGTTTTTTCCGGTCGATTTCTAATATTGTTCCCTACGCCATTAACGCCTAAATATCCGTATGGAAACCCCGTTATGTATGAATGGACAGCCCTCTAGGCTGTCGGACATAGTCATTGTGTGTAGCCTTAGAAATGTCTAATACGTGTCGTTGTCGTATTACTCCCAAGTGTTCGAGTTGTGTTACTGCGATCCATCTACGGAGATTGGGGCGGGATTTATATTTCTCGCAAGAGGTTACATAGCATTATGTTTGACCCAGGGTTGGTCACCGAAGCCGTTTTTCGGCTCGGTCGGTTATCTGACTCTCTACGCTTTTCAGTTATTTGAAGGGAAAAACCGAAACCGAGAACTTTCCGATCGGTTATTCGGTCGGTTATTGTACATAAATGGCTATTATTTTGTTTTACATTCGCACCCCTATGGAGCACAATATATACAAAATTGAGTTGCCGAGTGCGCACGTGTCGGCGCATCGGCGCATCTGTGGGATTTACTCGTATCAAAGTCTGATGTGATATTCCTGAAATGTATGATACGTAACATTGCCGTATTAGTACAGTATCTGGGTTATGCCTCTGCAATTCATCTACGTAGATTGCGGCGGGATTTGTGTTTCCCCGAGGGGTTGGACAAATTATATTTGGATCCCTTTTCGGGGTCCCGGAGAAGAGTGGGCATGCGACCCACTCCTCCATAATCAATATTAACTATAACAAAGATAACAACACTAATTGATACCTGGTTTCTGCTTCTTCTTCTACCAGCCTCATGGCTTTCCGACTCTCGACCCACCGCTCTTCGTGAGCGAGGCTGTGCCAAGCACCCGGTGCACGAGTTGTCCTTAGCTAGCGGATAAGACTTATGGTCACGGGAGGGCTGCGGCACGTTTGCAGACCGATGTGGGCTATGAAGATAGTCGCCAGGAGCTTAGGGCGGACGTCGACTGGGGGAAGTGCGACTCTGCGAGTAGCATGAACTACATGAAGTAAGTACGCGAGCACCGGCAGCGCCAGCAACAGGCAGCAGCCAGCAGGCGGCAAGGCAAAACCAGCAACGAGCCAGCAGCCGACCGAGCGGCAGCGGAAGCGGCCGCAAAACGGCAGGAGGAGAAACAGCAGAAGGAACAGAGGTGTGGTCGTATGGACTTTTTATCATATTTTCACGTACTCACAAGGAAAGAACAGCAACAAGCTATCGAGAGACACGGTAATAAAGCAGAGCAGGAGGAGCATAGAAGAGATACTGATAAGGGTCGACCTACTTTGATGCCGGGTACAGAACGAACGCCAGCGAGCGTCTAGCTTTTACGCGCCATGGATCTATCCCCCTTCGCGACGTTCTGCGCACACCACGAAGCCAAGCATTGAGCACGCGGATAACGCTATTCTCTGAAATGCACTCCAGAAGCGCACACCAAGCCATACTGCAAAGGCGAGTCTAGCTAGGAGCAGTACAAGACCAGCGAGAAACCACCGACATCAGCATCCAGAAGCAGAGGCAAGAGCAGATAGGGAAGGAGCGCTAGCCAAAGAGCAGCGCACTGCCATCTAGCCAAGACCTCCTTGTGTGATAGACTGAGTGGACGAGTGAGATATCGGACTGGCTTGCAAGCATCCAAGACCGACCTT